>JAJMGN010000202.1:0-243059 GCA_030575015.1 Cephaloascus albidus | reverse complement strand
GTTCAATTCTGATGGCCAACAGAAAATGATTCATTCAGGAATACACTCCAGACAAACTCAATTCAGTTTTCAAGTTTCTATGTTGTTACACCGATTGCGTACCTTTCAGAATTTGTATCAATCAGAGATTATCTCATTATTCTTGATCCATAATGTTTCAACTTTCTACCATATTTTAAAATCAATCGATTTCGACACCTAGTGAAAGAAGTCACCACCTAATGATTGTTTATTTTCTGTAGCTGTCCACATAATCCAATTATAAACACCATCAATTTATCATAACTTGGATTTTCTTCTCGCTACATAATATATCATTTGGTTGATATCATTCATCATCTCACTAAAGATTTTACTCAATGGTTCAAATACAACGTTGCGTGCGACCTGAAGGTGCTTTGCAAAGTAATGGATTGTCGGCTAAATACTGCGACTAATCTTACAAGGGTAACGCTTTTTGTCTTTACAACTAATGATACCAAAAAGTTGTATCTTTTAGTCAGAGACGGCATTGGTAAGGAAAAACCAGATTCAATTCAATTTAAGGATATCGATAATATGAATCAAACGTTTATGGAACTATTCAGCAAATATGTGAATGGGGGAATACGAAATTTACGCAGATTTCCTCACGAAGGGCAATAGCTCACGGAGATAATGTTAAGCAGGACATACATTATGCTCTCAATACTTATATTGGGTTAGCGGTGGTAAGAGCTATCTGGGAAATGCTGGAACTTGAAAGACCCAAGTATATTGATGATATTGATGGGTCCTTTGACTCCGTGAACACTTCTAAGGCAGCATATATGTTCAGATATTGTGCCCAACAAGTGTTCTATTCCAGTCACGAGTACAATTTTGTTATTAGCAGGAAAGATGGTACAATTGATTTGGACGATATTTCACGTTTCGAGGTCAAAGATCCAAAGCCTCTTGATGAATATGGTGAGATATTTAAAAAAATGCATTATAAGGAGCAATTAGATGAGGATGTTTGGATTTCGGATTCTAATTTATGTTTGGATGGTCTGAGTGAAGATGAAAGTGCAGAGCTGGAATATGAGCTGGACTCCAGCATTGAATATTAGGACTTTACCAACTTATAAAATTATCAGATCAAAGGTTCCAAGCTTTTTACTTTTGATCGATCTCGCTATATATATTTCAAATGATGTGACGCTTCAACTTCAATGACCTGAATAATAACTATATTTATTGAAGCTACATAATTCGTTTTCAGGTTTTGTAGATTCTCAGGTGCTTTTCCGTATTGGTTTACTATTTTCTCAGTTAATATATGAAATGTACTATATATTTTTGACCTGTTAGAATCTCAAACGTAGATTGTATATATCTGATAACTAGCTTGAAGTGTCTGTTTATAAGCGTACGTAACATGTATATGTTCTGTCAGAATATAATCAGGTTTGTTCAATTGGCTTCCAGTAATTCAAAAAGTATCATCAATCTCTTCCATTGTATCCAAAGCCACCTCATTCTCTGTTGATGAATTTACTCTTTTCGACGTGGATACCAATGGTGTATTTTTTATTCCCATGTGTTCCATGATTCTTTAAAACTTCCAAAAATTCTTGAGGACCATTGTGATAACCAACTTCTGAAATTTAAAACACAGGTCACTTCTCATTGCAGCCCATCTTTATTAATTGAACACTTGTTGTGCATAGAATTACACACACTGTCCAACCGTTACTTTGGATTATCTTAAATAACCACAGTCACAAGTACTAACGATATTGTTTGATCACCACTCGGAAGAGATTCTGTACTTTGACCTGCCTAACTTAATAAATATTGAAGGTTTGATTATTTTCACTTTCGAAATTAGATCTGATACCATAGTTCTGTTTGATTGAATTTATCTGTCCCAGGATATTGATATTTTAAAAACCAATACTGTATTAATGTCATTGCTAAGACCATATTGATCCAGATTTAGTACTTCTATTGGTAAGTTCCATCAAATCACTAATTCCAACACCAGCAATCATTGGTGCAGTATCATCCCGCAAAAAGAAACGATATCATATAACGCCTTCTGCAGTAACTTCAATACTAAAGACTTTGTTTTCCACTATGCTAACATGAATTTCATCAACAGTGTGAAAATACCTTTAGTTATCCTATCGAATATGAAACCTTGTCGTTGCGTAATCAAACCTTTCACGAAATTTGCCAGACATTTACCAGCTCAGTTCAAAATAGTAAATGTTTAGACTTGAAGGATATTTTACATTTTGATTAATGATATATGGTTAAGTCATCTGAAGAAGAGATCAAATTTTTGGAAGCTCCTTATAAGCCAATTGGAACTCTTGCTGGTTAAATGAACGTATCAAGTGCTTCTATCTGAAGACTAACCAAATTCATCTGGTTATCCATCCCTTAATTATTCATGTAGTGGTAAGGGTATCAAACTTCAGTATTCAGTTATCAGACATGTAGTTACAGTGATTGGTTATTCGAAGCAGTTATCAATATTCACGACCATTAAAGCTGACAGAAACTAGAACAGCGAATGTGATATTCGAGAAAGGACTGAAGACAATACCAGCTTTTAATTCTCTTTTCCTTGGAGGATCTCTATCATGAGAAGCACGGCAGAAATGTAACCAAATAGAAGATGACAGTCATTCTGACATCCATGAGTGGCCCATGACCACCATTATCTATTGATTATTTTGAGGCATTGAAGCAAGATATGGAGCATGGTGGCGTTGACTTTTATAATGCAGCTGATTTCAAATGCATACACTATTGTGTTCACCTATTTCGATGAGATCAGTTTTGATTGAAATTTGACTTTATATTGAACCCTCAATTGATTGATATTCAGATTAAGAAGCAGATAATATGATTAGTTTTGAAAGTTCCACATTACCAAGGTGTAACGTAGAGGATTGATAATCGCTAAGCTCAACAAAATTATAGTCTGATGTAGTTTGAAGTCTGAAGATTTGAGAATAAATTAAAAAGCTGAATTTTGGAGCATCGTAAATTGTAAATTGCAATTTTCAGTCATATCGCCCGTATCGTCACATGCTCTGTCACAGGTTTACGTCATCAACGAATTTGTCACTTATAAATAATTCCAGTTGAAATTTCCGTGACACTGTGAAGTTT
Source organism: Cephaloascus albidus (assembly GCA_030575015.1). Classification (NCBI taxonomy): domain Eukaryota; kingdom Fungi; phylum Ascomycota; class Pichiomycetes; order Serinales; family Cephaloascaceae; genus Cephaloascus; species Cephaloascus albidus. Next base: position 239,912 of record JAJMGN010000202.1, on the reverse strand, counting down.
AAAGTAAATGAGACGTCTGATCAGTGCTAAGATCAGAGATAGAGAATAACTACGTGTCGTATTCGTGTTCAACATTTATCATAAAGACAAATATGAGAGCTTAGAAGAGTACACCGAACTCGGTGTCGCATTATTATCAATTTAACTTAGTTCATGATGGTGTTAGAATCTGCGCACCAACCTGGAAAGACTGAGAGATATGGCCTTGGTTGTCTGGAGAAAGATCTAACAGCTCAATTGGATAGACTGTCATCATTCAAGAGTGAAAAGTTGAGTCGTATTATTAGAATTATTCGTATATTCTTATGAAGATCTTGAATACAAATATAGCCATGGGCCTTGTCTAGCAATCAATCCGCTAGAAATCGTTGAGCTACAATGAAGTGATTTGAAACACATGAGGATCGAACAATAGATGTATAGTCCATATAACTCCATTGGTTTTAAGAAGTTTATCGATATTTTCGCTATATAAACCCCTTGATCCCCAGTTGTGCTTTCAATTAAAAATTCATCTATATATCACAAAGAATTATTGTTTCAGCCTTCCAACTACAAATATGGTGAACGATACAGTTTCAAGGAAGATCGGTATGTACTAGGCTTCAGCACAGGTATCCCCCAATAATAATACTAATTAAAATATAGGGAATATCGAAAGCTTCTTTGTTGGCTTCCAAAAATCCAAAATGTATGAGTCCTTCAACATCGCAGCTGATTATTCAAAACCTATACTTCCAAGTGTTTTAGCTCAAGCATTAAGGGCTACATTATTGAATCATACCTTATTGTTATGCAATATTATTGGAACTTCTGTTAAAGTCAATGAATCTACTAAATTTAGTGATGTGGTTAAATACGTTGATTATGATGGCAAATCATTAGAAGATTCCCTCAATGAATTAAGTCAGATTCAGCTTCCCATTGGAATTGACAATTTACCATTATGGAGGATATATGTTATGGGTAAAGATCAAAATCAGCTTCATATTATTCACAATCATTCTTTATCGGATGGTACAAGTGGTGTTAATTTCCATAAAGTTTTATTATCAGAATTGAATAGCAATAAGCATAAAAGTGTTCCTGATTTCGATCGTAGCTTCCTTTTATTTGATTTTACAGTTGATGGTACCCATATTCCTGAAATCCCTCCTGCAATAGAAAACATCATTGAATTCCCTCCGCCCACCGGACCATTAAAGATATTGACAGGAGAAACAGTTTGGAAGACGGATTTGATTGCCAAACTTGGTTCTGATCATTTGTTTAAAGTATTGAAGCTCACAGCAGAAGAAAATATTAGCATTAAGGAGAAATGTAAAACGCACAATGTTAAAACCACTTCATTTCTTCAGACTTGTTTCTTTGTCGCACATGGAAGAATTGAATCCAATTTCAATCCAGATAAACTTAAAGAGGTCGGTTATGGAGTGGATGTTAGAAAGTTTGAAAGAAAGGATAAAAAGGATCATGATCTTCTTTTTGGTGCCAATATTTGCAGTGGCTACCACTCATATCCATCCATAAAAGATTTCAGCTGGGATCACGTTGAAAAGGCATCTGATGAATTAACAGAAAGTCTTGAATCTGGTTCGATAAGAGAGTTCACAAGCGCTGGAATCTATGGTGTCCCTCCTGAATCATGGGAGCAATATCAGACCACAAATATATTAGGTCAACCTAGAGGTGCTTTGCTCATTGGGAACTTGGGATTCCAAACAATGTCTGAATCAAGTTCCCCAGAGTACGAAATTACAGACGTTTATTTCAGTCAGTCTGCCTTTACGATGAGTTTTGTATATTGTCTCAATTCAATTGCTACGAAGTATGGTATGAATATTGTTGTAACGATGGTTAAAGACTCTCATGAGGTTGAAAAGTTTGATGAGCTTTTGAGAATTTTCAAATCTTTGCTATTAGAAAGCTAGTTGTTGTCACAACCAACTAAGAGTTTATATATTGGTTTAATGTCTCATTTTATATAGTGATCCATCCTCATTCTTTTTCAGACATGATGATCTAATTATAAATATATACTACAATGTGATCCAACGATTGATATATTAAAAATTAAATATTAGATTCCATAAAACTTGAAGCATAATAATATCACAAAGAAAGCTTTCAGCTAGCATAATGTCATTAGCCAGTAGTAACATATTGAAGAATTGTAAATCAAAACCTCTCATAAGTACCAGTTAAGAGACCCTTATCTATAACATGTCCTTCAATATTATCAGCAATGGTTTCCAAATAAGGGTGAGGTTGCTCAAGTTTGTTCAATTTTTCCGTTCCTTCAGCATCTATCGCAAAAATCTGGAAGACATATCTATGAGCACCGTGCTTTCTAACAGGTCTTGGACCACGATAGCCAATTGTAGCACCAAAGCCAGATCCAAATTTAAATGATTTACTCGAAGCATCATAGCCAGCTTCTGGCTGTTTGAAGAGATCTTCTGGGATATTAGCCGTTTCTGGATCTATACCATAGGCAATAAGGTGTACAATTGGTGAAGGCAACGGAGGATCAATATCTTGAATAACCAATAATAAACTTTTAGCGTTAGTAGGAACATCATTAATATCCAAAGCTGGAGACCGGTTTTCACCATCTGCACTTGAAATCAAGGGCATTGCATCGTCGTGATTGAATTCAGGGCTTGTTAACTGGATTGTAGTTGGAATGCTTTTGAAGCGGATGTCATTTGATAATAACTTCTTATCACCAGCACGAATACTCTGCAAAGTATAACCCAAGAACCTTTCTATTGAAGGATGCATCTCTATAGGTATATATTGGGAGTTAATATATTAAGTGCTAGACTTCCAATGGATTCACATAACCGGAAGCTCATCAGCATTTATAACATCCACGAGTGACAAAGTATAGTATAAATTCGTATATTTCTAATTTTTGGATATAATGGTGATCCGACTTAAATCCGGGCCAAATCTTCAATCACCATGAGATAACTAATATAAGCGCCGAATACGAGTCTGGATTACTGGGCGTCTAAAACTCGAGCTCCCTTTTGGTTTTGGTTTTGGCCTTCAATCTTTAATTATAGTCAAGATAAATATACTCAAGTTTCAGCTACTATTTGATTGAATGGTTGTCCTTCAGGCTGCGATAATTATTGAAGCTTGGGGTAGATGCCAGAGATGAACTTTTAGCTTTCAGGAAAAATTGAACATGTACCCAAATTGTGGATGTGTTTCGCGAACTAAATAATGCTTCAAATTTTTGACAGTTTTAGATGAACACGAGTCAGGACATATCTTTCAACGAAGTAATTCGTGAATGAAGATGTTACATCTGAGAGAACCGTTAGTCGTACGGTATAAGCTGGCAGATGCCTTTGATCTATCCAAAGTTGGAATACGACTTCATATATCTATTTCAGTGAACGATGGGAATTGACCAAGAGTCACTAAATTGGCCATTCGCAGGAAAGAAAATATATGCTTTATATAATACTGGCTCCTACTACAGTCCAATTTGATCTTTCATATATCATACCAATACGCTCTTGCACCATCACGTCGGAAAAACAAAAATTAGAAGATAGGACAATAAGATCATATGTACTTACTGAAAGTCGTTTGAAGAAATAACTGAAGCCCCCAAGATGGTCTATTCTAATGTCTTTTTTTCTGGTTGATCCTAGCATTATCTTGACTCTGAATGCACTATAACTAGAAAGTATATTATTCATGAGCTATCATACAACATATCAAAAATAGCTTGCAGGAATATCACTTCAAATTGGAACTCACTGATTTTGTATTCAGATAATTAGATTATATCAAAAAGTTGCTGATATCACCTTCTGGAATATTATATTATATCAATCCAGATGTCAAAATTTCCTGCTAGTGTACTTCTTCTAAGACTTAAGCGGAATGTTTCTGATATATGGATTTGAGATGCGTTTGATGTCTAATTATTTGAATTTGATATGGTTCGCTTAGGGAGATACCGATATGTTGGTGAGTCTTCAAAAGCTCAATATTCATACAATTAGTATCTAATTGGGTCAATGTCAAATGGTCACATATTGTGTACGTACTACGACCTGAAATAGAATTTAATATATGTCATTTATCATCTCAACTTTCAAGATCGTACGTCCCTCATATTCCTTTAAGTGACTCAACTGAGACCCGGAATGGCCTTGTCAATTGGTTCCGCACATAGACTTGAACAATGCTACAGTATCCGTTCATACTCTACTCCTTGGTGGAAATTTCCTGTTGGAACTTGGATTCCGATATCCCAAAAGTTTCAGGAATCAGGTTTTCAGAACTTCTGATAAGATAGAATAACATAAATGATAAATCTCAAGTCACAAGTTCTGTGCGCATTAATACGATTATGTAATCGGTTACTATGATCAACAACGTGAATCTGCAGCAGATCGATTTTCGAGTAAACAAACAACAAAATCAATTTTGAATTTCCACTTCAAAAACAAAAAAAATAACTTTTTCTAACTGAGTTTGATCCACTCTTCAGCGTGTGAAGATTTTTAGCAAAAAGAATATTCTCTAGAGCTTGAGCATTCTATCACTAGATTAAGATTGGTACCGTGATCAGAGTTTCCAGTTCAATTCTTTTTCAGCTTACCCCTAGCTTCAAATATTAACTCAAAGGTTGATTTTAGATTTTGTTTGAATCCGAAAATTTGATCTTGGAATCAAATCATCTTTCCTTCATTAAAAACGTTAATTTAACTTTAATTCATTCATTTATAAACTATACAATCATTCTGCAAACTATTGCAAACATCATCAACACTCATATTTACATTTATTTTTGCCAGTATTCGATTTATGGTGCTTTTTTCCACTGATTAATTACAAATAAAATCAATCAATTTTAGACGCTCACTAAAATTCAATAATGTCAATTTTAAATGAAAAAACATTTTCACCACGGTTAAATGGTCCTATCAATGATAACAATGATAAAGACTCAGTATTCTTTTATGACAATCATTTTGAATCTATCTTTGATGATGAGAAACTCTTTCCAATTCCAAATCATAGCTCAATAATTAAATTCGATGAAAAGAATACTCAATTGATAAATGTTGCAAATATTAAAGCTATAATAGTTCATCTAACATCACCAGAAGTCATTGATTATAATTTCATCTATGATTTTTTCTTAACTTATAGGCTGTTTATAAATAGTGAAAGAGTTTTGAATCTACTAATTACAAGATTTATCTGGTCTTTACAATACATAAATTCAACTGATCAAATCAATGTTAAATTGGGAAAGTTGGTGCTATTAAGAACATTTGTTGTTTTGAGGCATTGGTTATTGAATTACTTTTCTGATGATTTCGCAAATAATTTGAATCTAAGAAAAATTTTTGTTGAGAACTTTAATGGTTTATCAAATTCAAACTTGTTCAGTAGTTCAATGATCTTTGAAATCAAAATATTTAATGATTTAAAGTCTCATTGGATAAATATAACTCATGAATTTTATAACATAAAATTAGATTACTCAATACCAAAGGAAGATTTACTACAATACAAATTATCTGCTTATGATTCAGCAACAAATGAATTACACACCACTTTGACCCAAGATAATATAGAGAATGATCCATCATATAGAAGGTCCGTTATGTTATCCCTATATGACTCAAAAGTACATCACAGGTTACCTATACCCGATTCAAAAATAATTCAACCTTCAATAACAAAGCTACTTTTGCAACACAAATCCTCAAAAATATCTATAACTCCAACATTGAATACGACCGAGATCAATGAGTTATCAAACTCAGCATCACTGAAAACTTTATCGTCATCGCTTAGTACATTAAATAATGCTACCAACCATTTGAATAGTTACTTAAATCCAAAAAATTCCTCATTGTCCTTGAAAAAAGTTTTATGCACCAAAAACTTGCCGAGTCGAACCAATACCAATTTCAATAATACCAAAGAATTGAGTGAAGGTTTTGAATTCAAGAGGTTATCTTGCGATTTGGGGAATGTTAAAGATTTTGGATTCTCGATTAGTGGTAATATCAAAATGCCTGATTCAAAGATTAAGGAAATTTTACCTCCAACTCCAGTTAAACGATTGACTTTTAATAGAGTTAAAAGTTATTCAAAAGAGGATGATATAATAGAGATGGATGAAAAAACTTATGTCAATAGAAAAAACTCTTTGAGGAAATTGATAGATGGGTGGAAAACAACCTTTTCAAATACCAAGAAAGACAAAAGAAATCAAGATGACAACGAGTTGAAGCTTTTATTTAGTAATGCTATCAACGTGATATCAGACACAACTATAACTGAAGAGGGGAATGATGATAATGATCTAAGTATTAAAATTGATATTTTGAGTGCAAGAATTATCGACGAGTTGGAGTACATTATAAAGTTTTACTTGAACAGTAAGACTCAAAATGACGAACGAATTGATGAGAGTGGAGAATTGGATGATACGCAAATTCGTTCATCAATTGAGACTCCCATTTTGGTTGATGTTGATATCCATGATGATTATATTCAAGATAGTCCTATTGAAGAGCCAGAGTTGAAAAAACTCGTTATAGAAATTCCTGAAATGAGGGACAATTTTTCTTCGAACTCTAGCATAACTGATAACTTCAAAACTCCGAATTTATATGAAAATGATAGATTTGAAGATTTCCATACCCCAGAAATGTATGAGTCTGCTAAATTTGGTAATGACAAAGAGTCAGATGATGACCATGTTGTTGAGACAAGTGGAGAAAATATATCGGAGGGCAATGCTATTATTGTTGAACATATGGCCGAACGCAACTCTTCGGCTGAAACCTTTGAATCTCTTCTAGATATAAATGATCTCTCTGAATTGAATATTAACAAAATCGATGGTATTGTCAATAAAAAATCCGGTGAAATAAAATTGGGGAGCTCAAGGTACAGGGACTCGTTTCAAATTCCTACACAAATCAGCTGGAATGATGATAATGAACTAGACTTTGACAATTCTAATACTGATTCTAATGGATTAGAATTGAATACAACAAGCCTATCCGACGAGTTTGAAAATACTCAAGATTTAAACTTTACTGGTTTCAGTGATATTATGGATTCTCAAACTGACGATATTCATGCCAATAATATTCAAAAGATAGCAAACCGTGCCCATAAGCGACTTAGACCAAAGTTAATTAAGTTGAAAACAGAGTTCCTAGCAGAAAAGGGAGTTCCTGAAGATCCGAATGGGAATTTTCCAAGTTTACCCAGCAGTAGTACTATTGGTAATCCAAGTCCACACCTGGAGAATTCCTCTGTGGATGGTGAGGATCATGTTAATAACTTTAATAGTCAGAATGCAAGACATATTTCCTTTGATGAGGTGAATTTGGCAAATAATAGATTTTCAATCAGACCTTCCATTAATCACAGAAGCAGTCATATATCGGTTAAATCATATATGAGCTATGATTCTGACTTGTCGTTTTCCAATTCTGATATAAATTACAATTATAGTACTGACAATAGCAAAGGTTCTGATTTATTGAAAAAGAAGGCTGGATTCAACAATTTGAGATCTGCTTTACCAGATGATGCTATGATGGACTTCAAATTTCAGTCAACTTCATCTATTATAGAACCACCATCGGAAGTTAGTACTTCTGATTTACATGAAGGCGGTATTAGATTATCAACTGATTTACCTTATGAGAATCCACAACATCAAAACATCAAAAGATTATCCATTTTCAGCAATAATTCTATATTCAATAGCGAAGGCCCTTTAATATTCAAAAGTCAGGATCCCGATACATCAGTTGATCATTATAATATTAATCATTTGAAAGAAAGGCTAATTTCCCATCAAAGAATGATGTCCGAAGATAGTAGGCATTTTAGTGCTTCTACAACAAATCATAACTCTGGTGTATTTCCTGGTATCAGTAACGCTATATTGAGGGAGTTAGCTGCAATTCCAGATCAACATTTCAATCAAGATGATCCAATAGCATGGGCATTATCCAAGTTAGAAGGTAAAGACGCCGTTGAAGAACCTATTGCTAGAAGTAGCCAAATTAATCTTGCTGGTGATGAAAGCCTTTACAATTCTGATGTTGAAACTACAGAAGATATATTAAAAGCGATCAACAATGCTAATACTGAAGATTATAGTGAACTAACTGATGATGAAATCACGCCAAAATTAGAACCCATAACACCTATATCACATAAGAGAGAATCATCTATGGCAAACAGAAGGATTTCTGTATTCAATACTGAAATATTCGGTTCATCTCCAAACATTACTCAAGGTAACAATACTTCACCTCAAGTTGTTTTGGGAAATTATCAAATGTCATCAGATTTATTATCGATTCAAAATATTATGAAAAACAATTCACATATTTCATTTATTTTGAGTTATGATTCAAACTCCTTAGCAAATCATTTTACAGTTATAGAGAAGGATATGTTATTAGAGATAGATTGGAAAGAGTTGATAGAATTGAAATGGAATAAAGATTTGATGCCTATAAATAGTTGGTTAGAGATTTTGGTGAATACAGAAAGAAACAAAGGTGTTGATTTGGTTATTTCAAGATTCAATTTGATGGTTAATTGGATTATATCTGAGATTTTATTAACTAAATTTCAAACTGAGAGAAGAGATATCATTTCAAGATTTATACATATTGCTCAAAACTGTTATAATTTGCAAAATTTCTCTACCCTCATGCAAATCATTTTAGCATTAACTTCAGAGAAAATTACGAAGTTAAAGGAAACTTGGAAAACAGTGCCACCGGCAGATATTTCAACTTTGAATAACTTGGAAAGTATAATGTCACCATTACAAAATTTCATTAATTTAAGATTTTCCATGAATAAGATCCAACCATCAAGAGGATGTATTCCGTTTGTTGGATTATATTTATCTGATTTGACATTCAATGCAGAAAGACCTATATATATTAAGTTCAAAGAAGAAAAGAAAATTGATGATTTCAAAGACTTACTGCCTCCTACTATATTGAATGAGGGTGAATCGCCAACTCCAATCACATCTATCAATCAAGATGAAAAATTGATAAATTTTTCAAGATTTAGAACTTCAGCTGCTATTGTTAAATCATTGAGTCAATGTATAGAATGGTCTCAATTATACAACTTGAATCCAGATCATGAATTATTATCCAAATGTCTTTATGTTAAATCATTACCAGAAGAAGAAATGTATTATTGCTTACAAGAAATGATTAATCCTTGAGAGTTTTTGGTGTTTGTTTTTGGAAGTTGTCTGTAATGTGTTTTGATTAGATATATACTTTATTAAAGTGTATTGGCTGATTTGCTTGGGTTATTGTACCATCAGTTTTTTTCAACGATTTTTGAATGATTATATTATATTTATTTTTGTGATTAATTTTAGTTTACTTCTTTATTATTAGGGATAATAAGTGTTTTAAGGCTCAATTTAGATGATACTTGGTTTTTAATATATTACTTTTCGATTTCTTAAATGGTAATTGTACATGGCTTGAAACTATGTAATATTATAAATAAATTCAAACATTGAATAAAATAATCTTGATATATATGTACATAAAAAATAATAACGAAGAAGAAAGAAGTAAGATTGCTTTTGACAATGGTTGCACTTTGGCTTTAAAAAGTTTGTTTATATAATCATGAATTCGTTGTAATTATTTATTCTTGACCAACGTCGATATCAACATTGACTGAACCGACAGAATCACCTAAAATGTTTGAGACAGCAGCAGGAGGTTGAACAGCAATCATCATAACAAGCAACTCATAGACATGCTCAGGAACAGATCTTTGGTAGATACTTAAGATATCAGTTGGATTTGGGTAAACAGATAAAGCCTTGTAAAAAGAGATTGCGGCTGGAATTTCTTCACCTGGGACAGTAGCTAATTGTTCACCTTGAGAAATTTGAACCATGAAATATTGTTCCTTTTCAGCCAAGTCTGTTGGGATTGGAGCCTCTTTCAACGATTTGTTCAACTCATCTTTTATAGTTTCTAATTTAGCTTTCTTTAATTGTTCATTCTTAGCTTTTGATTCATATTGATGAGATTTGGCTGATTTCTTCAATTGTTTTCTAAACTCAGGGGAGTTACGACGAGCGTAGTCGAAGTAAACCGCGTACCCTAACACAGCACTGGCAGCTAAAGCAACAAAGACTGTTCCTTTTCCCATCTTGATGATATTGATTGGAGTACTAAAAATTGGCTTAGAAACTTGAACATTTGTACCTCTTCTTTAACTGAGAAATGATGATTTTTCAAAGGTTGAAAAATTGTTACCCGGATAGGGGCTGCGAACCTTTTTATTTTATTTTTTATGTATTTTCAGCTCGATTTTTCTATAGTTTTTTCATTGGTTTTCTCGGTTGCAGTTTAATTGTGAATTCACTTTAATCTTTAGTGGCTCTGAAAGTAATAGATCATAGTTGGATTTTAATTTTTGATTTGATCTGTGTTAAAAATGGACATTTGTAACGCTATTTGAAGAAATTTGGACTATTGATCGAATCTGGCTGCGCAAGTTGCAACTCGATCCGACTTTCAAAATATTTCTTAATCACCCATGCAGGGCGACTTGATAGATACAAGAGAAGAAAATTATTATAAATATATATTAATATATTTTTTATACATTTCTACTGTAAACTAACCAACTAAAAAAACCATTAATATCTTCCAGTGAACTCACCAATATCAGTTTCATAATTTCACCTTTGAAGAAAAGGGAAGAGCAGCAGTCGTAATAATATTTTGGCTGCATTTATTAAGAAAGTCGAGCTGGTTTTTCGTATGAGAATTATAATATCTGTTTTAATTCCATTGAATTAATATAAGCTCATGAACTTGAAACTTGAAACTTGTTGAAGTTTCTTAGAATTAGGTGCTGTGTTCTCAATTCACGCCCTTAATTATAATCAAGAATTTTCTGGTAGTTAAACAAATATATATTACGTACGATATTTCGAATTTGCAGAATATAATACCTTTAAAATATTGGTCAAATTATATTTTATAAAATTAAATTAATTATATATAATTTAAAAATTTAATTGGGATTAGTTCAGTATATACTATAAAAGGGACTACAATGGGCTCTCGCAATAGTATACTAGGATATCTTGATAAAACATATGCCAATTATGACACAGATTATTTCGATTTTTTACTATCAACCAAAGTCTATGATTCCAACATCAAAATAGGTCCAAAGCTATTTGAGTATATTGCAAGCCATAAGACATTAATCTTGTCATCATTCTTCCTCACCAAATCAAATAATATTCATTATGTTAATCCTAATTCGGCAGATTCATTTGATTTAAGTTTCACCTATCAATCCAATAATATCAGGAAATATTTCTTCCCCATGACTCCATCAAGACTTAATTCCAAAAAATTGGATGTTGATGATATTATAGACCAATTGAATGATCTACAAACAAAGATTCATAAATTCATTAAGTTTGTCAATGAAAAGGGTTCAAATGATCCATATATCGATGCATTTTATAACGTTACTTATAAAATCGGTAACTCGTTCAACTATTCTCAAGTTCCACAAAGTTATGAGGATATAATAACGCTATTTAAAGAAAATGTGTTGGATCCAATCATTAGTTTTGTCAAGCTTTACTATATTGATTTAAAAATGGAATTACTGTTGAGTAAAACTTTCAAATTGGATAAACTTTTATTTGAACCAAACACTTCTTCCCCATACAACTCAACAGCTTTAGAAGTTACCCCTGATATCACTATAAGCTGTAATAATTTACCATTGATAATATTAAAGATATTGCCTGCTGGAATTGGTAAACATTTTAAAGCATATTTTGGAAATATCAATAACGAAAATTCTACAGATTATTTAAGTGAAGATGAAAGAATAATGAAGAATATTTTCAGTCAGATAATGTCATATTGTTATGCTTCCAAGGCTAGAATATTCATAATCACTGATCATAAGACTACAATCATTATGAATTTGCGTCTTGCGTCAAATATAGAAACCATGGTTCAAAATATCGAAAAATATTCTTCAGAATATACAGAAAATAATACAATTCTCTTGAAAGGTATCTCAGTTGAATATTTAATAATCGATCATGATCATGAAGATGATGGATTCAGTTTCAAGTCATTATTTTTGCTTTTGTTGACACAAAGAATCGAAGAACTCTATGATTTCAATAACGCAACGAAGACACCAATTTTGAAGAAAAATAATTTGGATCAAGAAACGATCTTATTTGAAACACTATTTGACGAATTGAAATTAAAAAGAAACTTGACAAGTATAAAACCAATGGAGAGAAAGAATAGATTAAAAGATATTGAATCATTCTTGAAATTAGATCATGATACAAATCAAGAAACGAAAATCAGTTACTCATTCACAGAAGATTTGGTAAGAATTCCACTAAAAACCTCAAATTTCACAGACAAAGTATACAGCTTGGTTCAAATATTTAAAATCAATATAGCTCGAGATGAAAAGTCAAGTGAAATATTGAAAATTTTCGATCCAACGAAAATGAATGAAGAATCACCATATGATGAAATCATGAAGGATTTTCATATTACGAATGATAACAAGGATTCTTTCAGTGTTTTGTATTTGAGAAACAAAAATGAATTCTTATCAAACGAAGGACTAGATGAAGTCTCCGTTACAATGTACCAAAAGGAAAAGACTATTTACAAAAGATTAGGATCTTTACAATCAGTTGTTGTTCCCAAATTGATGAGACAAGGAATATATGAGGAGAAAAAAGACGATTATAAAGATAATGGTAAGTTTAGAGGACCTGCATTAGTTTTGCAGTACACTGGAGAAGAGAAGCCAGATTTTGAGAATTTCTCCCATTACAAGATGGCCAAGATTGGTTTATTAATGATTCATTTATTGAAAGTTGTTCATAGAGACATCGCTGAACGAAATATCCTGCTTTACGAGAACAGAGTATTCTTTATTGACTTTGGCAATTCCTGTTTGATGTCCAAGATAAGTGTCAAGAGTAAGAAGTATGACTGGTTGGGGTTATTCAACTTATTTGCCAAATCAGATATAAATGAAAAAGATGACGAGTTCATTGTCAATATCATGGAGGATAAGATGGAGCAGTACGAGCTGGTTGATTATGTTTCAAATTTGATAACTGATATGGAGAATAGCCAAGCGGAAGGAAATAGTACTAGGTTCAAAAGCTACAGACTAGCTTTGGAGCAGATTGAAAAAAGTTTGGCTGAAGATATTCCTGAAAGTTGATTTAAGGATTTAGGGCACTTATATATAGGCATCGACATGATCTAGACTGCATATAATAAAGAAGCAGCTTATATTGCTACGTAGAATTCTCCTCAAAATCAATTATCAAGATCATTTTTCAGCAAATATTGATTAATGAGCTCAAATAAGTTATAAAGAGGAAAACAACTGAGAACAAAAATGAAAAATAAGAAAAGAAAATATTTTGCAGCAATTCGTATACCTGTTCTAGAAATAACGCCCTACTAACAAAGGCCGTGTAAACCAGAGACCGGGCGTCTTTAAGATTGTAAATATTTACTGATTCAACCGGTTATTTTATATTCTGATACAACAACAAAATTCAATCACGCCACTTCAACAGAAAGAATGAGTATCAATCACTACTTGAGCTTTGACTCGCCAGAGACAAAGGGGGTAAACATAGAACAACTATCCACTTTGATCAATAATTATTTTATCAGCCCTTTAAACGCCAAATATTCATACAATTCAGCAACCATATTAAGAGAATACTCCCTTGAATTGAGGTTCAAATTGGTTAACTATGATATCAAGCAGCACACTTTACTCTGGCTATTAAGCTTGCTAAGTTTCTCCGAAAAAATCTTAAAATTAACGTCAATGGAAAACAATGTCATAACGCCAGCAAATTTACAAATACCTATTAATGCAATTGAAGCAGTTTCTGCAGAAAGGAAAACCTCAGATGCCACGTCCGATGTTGTGGGTGATGTGCTAGATACAATTGAGGAATCCGCAAGAACAATCGCACAAGATCATGTCCCAGAAAGGAATTATAATGGTAGTTCACCCAATGATGAAGAAATGAACAGTGGTTCAATTTCAAACCCCCTGTCACAAATCGAAGATGAATTGTTAGTTGCATTCATATCATTATTAAACAATTTCACAAATGATTGCTCTACAACGACTGTTTCACAATTCCAAACGCCAGCAGCTAATAAATTATTTGATAATATATCCAAGATTTTCTTAGAGAAAGAGTTTAATGAATTCTGTTTTATATTGATCAAAGATTTCTTCATAAGATTTTACACCACTCTGAATTATGATGAGCTTCTCCCATGTTTAACAAAATTTGTGAAATTAATGTATTTTTCAAATCAATATCAATTCATTGAAGAGTTGGATTTCATTGAACTGAAGTTAAATGATTTTCTGATTAATAAAGGATTATCAGTTGAATCTATATTTGAATACTATTATTTCAGTGCATTGAATTTCATGAAGTTTAAAAACTACAGGACATCAAATAAGTATTTCAATATATTATTAAAATTGCCATTAAATTCAATGAGTGCACAAAATAGAATCAAGATATCCATAAATTTCATTATAAATTATTATTTCTTAGCTATGAGTTTATCACAATTATTTTCAAATGTTAATTTTGATCTTGAATTGAAGAACTTAATCCAGTTCCAAAATCAGTCAGTTAAAGATGTTAATTCAAGTAAATATCGAATCATTGATATTTTAATTAAATTGAATGAATTGAATTTACCCATTGCTGATGCTGAGATTCAAGATGAATTACTGGTTACAAATCATAATTATGATTTTTATGATAAATCAATATTAAAAGATTTATTAATAAATTTTAGAATATTGATATTGAAACAAAAGACTCAAAAAATCTCCAAGATATACTTGAAAGATTTGAAAACCATGGATTGCGCAGGTAGGAATATGACTGTTGATGATTTTGAGAAATTCTTAATCGAAATATCCAATTCTAAGAAATGGGATTTTGAGATCTTAGCTAATGAACAAAATAATGAGAAATACATAAGGGTGGTGGATGCTAAGAAAATAGATGGCAATAGTGTTGATGAATTGATCCAGGGGCAATTCAAGATGTTGAATCAGATTAAAAAATTAGATAAATTAAACATATCTGTCTCTAAGACCAATCTGTCTTTCCAAATTTCATAGATTGTTGCTCCTTAACTACATCTATGTCTTGATCCCAATTATTGATTTGTATTGAATATCGCCGACTTAAAAGTTAAATCTCATTAGTAATTACTCTATTTTCTTTTCTTTTAGTTATCTTCAAATCTTCCTAATTCGGCGGATCTGGATTCTGGAGAAATCTGAAAATTTTATAAGCCTCGAAATCGTCGTATAATTTAAAAATAAATCTTTCAAATTAAAACCATTTCAACCTTTTACAAATTAAAGCCAGGTCCATATAAATCAACAGTCAAGATCTCCACGCCTTCAAAAATGTGGTTCCACTCGCTGAAACTACTCATAATTAGTTTCCTAATAAATCTCACACTTTCCCTCAACACAACAAATATCTACAATTACACAACCTCCCCCAAGCTCAAAGGTGTAGCATTAGGCGGATGGTTTGTCCTAGAACCATACATCACCCCCTCTCTCTTCCAAGCATTCAACGCATCCGAAATCCCAGTTGATGAGTATCATTATTGCTTAGCGCTAGGCCGCGAAGAAGCAGAGACCAGATTAACAAACCATTGGTCAACTTTTTATAACGAGTCTGATTTTGTCAAGATGTCACAATATGGTTTGAACATGGTTAGAATTCCTATTGGTTATTGGGCTTTTGAATTAGTTAATGGAGATCCATACGTTCAAGGACAAGAATTTTACCTTGATCAAGCTATTCAATGGTCACAGGAAAATGATTTATCAGTTTGGATTGATTTACATGGTGTTCCCGGGTCCCAGAATGGGTTTGATAATAGTGGGTATAGAGGACTTATCGATTGGCAGAAAAATAGTTCAAATATCGAAACCACCTCAAGTGTATTGCAGTATATTTTTGACAAGTACGCACAGAGTAATTATTCAAATGTTATTGGTGTTGAGATTGTTAATGAACCATTAGGACCAAGTTTGAATATGACTGAGTTGAAAAGTTTCTACACCGATAGTTACAAATCGATGCGTGAATCAAACTCTACAAATAATATTGTGCTTCATGATGCGTTCCAGTCAATTGGGTATTGGGATTCATTCATGAGTAATGATTCATATAATATCGTTATTGATCATCATCATTATGAAGTGTTCACCGTCAGCCAATTAAATCTGAGTATAGATCAGCATATTTCAAACATCCAAAACTATGGAGAATCAATACAGAAGGAAACCAAGAATGCGGTTGTTGGGGAATGGTCAGCTGCATTAACAGATTGTGTTCCTTGGCTTAATGGAGTTGGCCTTGGAGCAAGGTACAACGGGACATATGAGAATAATGAGTATATCGGAACGTGTAAAAACATCACTAATATCAAGAAATGGGGGTCTGATTTCAAAGAGAATACTAGAAGATTCATAGAAGTACAATTGGATTCATATACTTCTGCTGGAGGTTGGGTATTCTGGTGCTGGAAGACAGAGACTACGATTGATTGGGATTTCCAGAGATTGGTGGAGTATAATTTGATGCCTCAGCCATTGAGCGATAGGGAATATAATTCCAGCGGGGCAAAGATTAGCAGTTCTGGCGGTGTTAAAACTGAAAATAACGCTGTTAAAGTTGTTTATTTATTGGTTGGACAAGTATTCTTTATGAGTCTTTTCATCTAGCGGCTAGCCTTGAAAATAGAATCGTTCAAACTTTATGAAGCTATCATTGACATAGTATCCATCTGGCACCACGCTTCACTAATATACCATTATCATATCGCACATATCATATATAGTATCTAGATAGATAGATAGATACAGATAACTTATACTCATAAAGTAGTGGAAGGTTTGTTATCAACATTTATCTATATGTCACGTGCACCCTAACCCCGATTACTTAATGCGTGACGGTTTGGAGCGATTGTACAACATGCGCGAAGATACTTGTGAAATTGGTTAGACAGAAGTTAGAAGTTAGAACAGTCAACTTGTCAAGACTCAAAACTCAAAACCAACAATCATAGAAGAAACATACCAATAATCGTGAAACGGTCAGAAACTTATCTGATGAGACAAAGATAATCTGCTTTAGACATTTCTTTATTTACAATGATTTCATGCTCCACAGTTCGAAACAAAATTACAACATCATGCTCGGTTTAGTATACAGTTGGTTTGCATTCGCTCCCTCCGTTCCAGCTCCATATCAATTTGCATCAAACACCAGGTTTCCCATCGATGAATTTCCAACTGATGTGTTCCAGCGTATAATTTGTTATATTCTGAAAAGTGATTTGATTGCATTGGCGACAGTGAATAAGAAATTAGATGAATTGGCATCAGATATCTTATACAAGTGCATTCATATTATCATCCCGCCAAAATTCACCAAGGGACAACATAATGTTCAAACGATTGAAGACGACAAGCTTGTTCCTGATACATTACTTGATGAGACAAATATAAGGTACTACGAAGATAAAGATTTCAACGATCATTGCATTGACTATAGTATAAATTCCTATTTCAAATATCGAGCTTCACCAGAATTTTACCCACTTGCCAAAACTATGTCTTCAAGAAAATTTTTAAAAATCATATATAAAAAAATTGATATTCAAAGATTAATCACAGTATTAATTTTAAATAAGAGCAAGTTGCAAAAAGTCCAATCTTTCACAGTTGACCAGTTTAGATTCTCAACAAGCTTTGAACATTTTTTCAAACAGAAATTAGTATTTGGAACAGGTTTCCATGATCAGGAAATCATCAGGATGTTATCAGATATTACGTTATACATGAACCTTTCCAGTTACCAACACATGGCTCTACCATTACACTTGATGAATGATCCAATCAGCACGGTACTTGGCTCCCATGAAAACTTGAAATCACTTATGATTAATGAGAAACCCATTCTCTTAATCGAGAAGAAAACCAGGGACGGCGAAACAAAACATTGGTCACAAACTCGTAGGTTTATGGGAAGACGTTATTGCGGGGGACCAATTAGCAAACAAGAAGCAACATTCCCTTGCTTTATGTTTCGGTTTTGCGAATCTGGTATGTCTGAAATCCTGCTTTTTCCATCACAAGTACGCTAAGAGGGAGGCGGTGATCCATTTTGCCAACAGTACTGTCACTGACGATTATGACAGCCCTTGGGGCTACAAGTATCAAACAAATGAAGTGATCTCCGGTGCGAAAAAATTATGTTTATTCCTTGATATTTGTGACAAAAACTCGAATATCAAATCTGTTTTCTTTAATGGATTTGAGAATTATGATAAGTACTGTTCAGTCCTTTTATTGAAATACGCCGAAACAAAAAATCTAGATACAGAATCTAATCATCTCTTATTAGACAAAACATGGGATGAAGAATATCTCATCCAATGTTTAACTCAATTTTCGTCCAGACTATGCAAAAAGGACTCATTTCAAGAAATTGCCGCCACCGAAACAGAACCAACCAATGCAGATTATACAGGGGCCTATAAATTATCTGATTTTTTTGGAATTCCTTGTGAATTTTGCACCCTCAACCACAAGCTTATTTGAGATAAAACAGTTGAGTATATATGATTACAAGCCAATACTCCATTTCCCACGTTTTAGAGCCCTGTTCCCCTCGCTGTGTCAGTCAGTTGCTGAGCATGTGGATCATGAGTATGTTGAAAAATTCCAAAAATCAGGGGAGATGAGTGAAGTTATACAAAAGTGTAATATTGCAAGTATAAGGTCTGAATCGGTTGAGGTGCTTAGGTATAGTTATAACCAGTTGTTTGAAATAGAGAGAAAGTCTGATTTGGAGATATATACTTGCACTATTGGAGTGCCTTTCAAAGATACTGCTGATGAGAAGCGTGAGTATCATTTAATGCCTCCAGATAAATTCTTCCATATGGGGAAAACAAGAGAAGAGATTGAAAAACTACTGGTGAAGACGACGACTACATGTCTCTGTTTCCATACTGGTTGTATAGTTAGATTTTACTAGGACGTTTATTATTCAATTCTATATATCTGAGTTATCCACGTAATTAATGAACTTCTTCTTCTTCTTCTTCTTCTTCTTCTTCTTCTTCTTCTAAAGAAAATAAATTACCGTCAGAAAAATAGCAAATGAAGCTATGCAAGCTGCCTCTGATAACGGTTTATCAACATAAGCAATTTGGAAACAATTAATACCACGAAACACGTAGCTTCAAAACTGGCGGTCATGACGGCTATAAACCTTTCACAAAATCTGGCGAGAATGTTCACGAGAATGTATAGAGTCACACAGATCAATCTTTTGATCATTTCTATCCTATGTGCTCGTCTTCTTGATATAACTGTGCAGAGGTTAGTAAAATATCGTTAGACTGCCTAGGCGATGGAAAACTTACCTTCCAGAACAATTCTATTTCTTTCCACGATCAATGCAGCAGTTATTTGCTGAAACCCATCTTCTTGAGCATTCCCATGTATTGTGACCTCGCTAAAATCTTGAGTCATTTCGTTACCAAGGACTTTGAATTCTTCTTCAATCACTTGATAAGCAAGATACCTTTGAACAGGAGGCATGTGGAAATTGAATAAATAATCCGAACTGCAGTAGATCATATATCCAAGATACGCTCCGTTCCAAGGTATTGTCATGTTCTTATGGATACTGTTGTAGAGAAAACCAAATAATAAAGACCCCGAATAAAGGAATACTCTTGGGAGTATGATGTATGACTCTAATGTTTGTTAATATTATCCTGTAACCCTGAAAAATGCAAATACATAGTACATACCGTTATCTTCAAAGACATGGTCTTGGTTTTTGAATAGATCCCAAATGCTGCAGGTAGCGTCGCTGGAAAAAAAAAATCATAGCAGCAGAAACTTTAACAGCTGATAACCAGGTTGATGGCCCTTTGGATAAATCTGTTTCACCAATGGCAAGATGAAACACAACAGTTAAAACAAGGAGCAAACGAATAAAGCAAGAAAGTTTCAAGTAAAATACGTTAAGTGGCTATTTCGTGTCTAGCTTTTTCAATTTGTTTCTATTTTTTATACTCACTGGAGACAAACTGAATAATTTGGTTTTTGATAATGATCACGCATGGTAGCGGCTACCAAGAAGGATGTCAAAATAAAGCTTTTTTTTTTCAGTTCGTTGCAACCTTATTTTGACGCAAAACCAGTTTGACAATATTCATTCACACGCTGTAAATCATCCCAGACTCAACTAGCGTTATTCCCATCAAGCACGAAAACAGCATACTGATGTTTTACTTGGTTCTGAAACTGTTTACTCTATAAGAATCATACTTTAGATGTACTGGTATCCAACTTCACAACACTTGATTGTTTTCAAACACATTAGGTACATCTTGGGGATAAGGAATGTCAACCCAATCCTTGTTAAGTGATCCCTTGTGAATTTTTTTTCTTTAATTTAACTTCTCTCTGAGTGGGCCTCTCACCAGAACCCAATATCTGCTCTGTGCCCTTACTCATTACAATTAACAGGTATTTAACGGACCGCCTATCTCATATTTGATCTCTTTCTAACATTGAAAACATTCCACTCTTCCAGTATATCAAAGACATAACATAATTCTCTCTTTCTTCCTAAGGTCAAAGACTCTGATGTCCAAAGAGTATGGCCCCAAGAGACATAAGAATTCATAGCAGCTGGAAAAGCATATTGCGCGGCGGGACCCAAATCCTGTTTGATGAACCAAGCAAAGTATCCGGTAAGTGTGGTATCCATCTTATCTCTCTCATGGAACATCTGATTTTTGGAGTTCTCCGACAATGAACACATACGTTCCATCACTCTAACAATGATTCCCTAGTTGAATTGATGAATCCAAACCACTCTAATGACATGAAGATGAAGCAACAGAGACAGAAGTACTGGTTACTTGTCAATGGACTAAGCAGTAAAACAAACAAAACACACGCTCGCCACTCAGCACCAACTAAACAATTTGGTCGAGTTGTTGAACCCTTTTCGCTTTTCCGCTGTTTCTTCACAGTGACAAATGCGGTTTGAAACGCGCAGAACAATTCATTCAGTTGTTTGAACTGCTGTGACTTGTAGACAGAAGAACAGACCAGATGTCTTGTCACTTGTCACTTGTGTGATGTACGTGCGATAGTCTTCCAGGTATATTATACAGACTGTACAGACTGTACAGACTGTACAGACTGTATAGATAGTAGACAACGGTAGAAGAACAAACAGTCACTGTGCAGGTCAGGCAGCAAGGTCCAACGGAACCAATGCACTGTTTCTGGGTTTTATCTTTTATCTGCCGTTTCATATCATTTATATATTATCTTGTTGTTTTCTTACTTATTCATCTGCCATTTATATATTCCTCCATCTCTTATCTGCACACCAGTGACCAGTCAAGTGTCCACCATGACACCAATAACACCGCCGCTAAAACAAGATCTGTTCATCACTCCTTCAAAGTACAAATTAAATGTATCCACTGACCATACCGCCCTCCCACAACAATCATATTTAAACTCACCAACTTCTCCCACTTTCACTAGTTCGCCATCATCCAATGTCAACGTCAAATCAAAGCTAGACTTGGAGTTGGAAAAATTCAACAACACCCAGCTTGTCTTGCTCAAAAACTTCATACTCAACCCGTTGTCGTACAAATTACGCATCAACAACTTGATCGGGATAGGCTCTTTTGCAAATGTTTTATCCTGTCAATACACCACTTTGAACAATGTAAAGGAAACAGAATTGGCTATAAAGATACCAACATCATCAAGGAAAATATCCCACATCTTGAAAGAATCACTATTCCTCATTGAATTGAACCAATCTACAAACAAATTAAAAATGCCAAAATCAAATTATCCATTTGTTAAATCTTATGGATTGGTTACATTATCCAAATCAAATTACAACAAGATAAGGTACGGGGAATTGCTCCCATCAATACTATTAGAGAAACTCGATTGCAATTTAGAGGAATATATCAATAATCATAATAACGATATAAATTTAAATGAATTATACATTACAAATAAAACATGGTGGAAATTATGCATTGATTTAATAAATTCTTTAACAATAATGAAATCGTGTTCCATAATCCATTCAGATTTGAAATCATCAAATATCCTACTTCAACGTACCAATTCAAATATAAATTTCAAAATATCAGACTTTACATCTTCAAATTTCCTAAATTTTGAAAACAATCATTTAAACACAACATTGGAATTCAGTTCGCCTAAACTAGTTTCAAACCCACCATCAATGCCTACTTTCCAAACTGATTTATATTCTACAGGTTTGATTTTACTTCATTCCGCTATTGGTAATAAGCCATACTCCAATATAACAAATAATAATAATAATAACAATTCTATATATTTGATTAATTTGATACAGACAAATTCAATATACAAGACATTATCAAGGGAAGATTTAAATTATTTGAATAATGATGGTTATGCTTCTAAATTGTTGCATATGATTTTGGTTGATGAGTGTGAATTAGATGATGTTTTGGTTTTTTTGGAAAGTATTGGTGTGTTGTTGGATTAGTTTTTTGTCTGTTATTATCTTTGTATTATTATTTTAATTTCTTGTTTGTTTTATTTATCTTTTCACTTTTAATACCACTTGATCAATAATGATTATTTAATACAATTTGTATCATATATTACTGTAAAGTAATAATAAAGGTCGAAGCACAGCATTGCCCAATTAGGCAATCGGCACAACTCGCACAACATCCACCGAATTTAAATCTCAAAATAAATTTACATTTCTGAAAACATCACTATAATAATACCAAAACAAAGTGAAATTAAAGTCAATATCACATC
This sequence comes from Cephaloascus albidus, assembly GCA_030575015.1. Taxonomy (NCBI): domain Eukaryota; kingdom Fungi; phylum Ascomycota; class Pichiomycetes; order Serinales; family Cephaloascaceae; genus Cephaloascus; species Cephaloascus albidus. Next base: position 216,830 of record JAJMGN010000202.1, on the reverse strand, counting down.
TCTTTTCAGTTTACCATCGTTTTAGGTATTTGGGTTAAGGTGGCCCTATCACGATCAATATTTATTGAGAAAAGGAAGAAGGCATACGTACCTACCCGTTGACTTAAAGGGTGAAAACCACACTACTAGGACCATAGCTATATCAATATTCATTTAAACAATTAAGTCTCGTTTGGTTAATTAAATCTTTCAAAATCTATTCTGATCTCCAGATCACTATATAGGCACAGAACGTGCCCTATTCAAATAAAATATATATCATGAATTCTACATCTCATGGAGTTAATTTAAATAATAATAATAGTAACAATAATGGTGAAATTGATATATCAACAATGACAAACTTATCTAATGAATTGAATAAACAACGTATCAATGATTTAAAACTAGATGAACAGATTGAAGATATTTTAAAAAATTCACAATCAAATGAAATATATGATGATGATGATGATTCTGATTCAAATTCATTTTCAAAAACATCTTCAAAAGAAGGTACTGAGGCATTACATACTCCAAATCATCAACAACACGTTGAATTGAATAAAAAAATGGTGGTGGTAGGACAACCATTATCGCCAAATTCATATATAACAAATCAGATCAATGAATTGACTAAAAACATAACATCACAACAGGAAAATTTAATACTTACAGATGAAGCAGTATTGGGAAGTGAAACGCCATTGGTGTATGAAGACAACACCAAGATATCTGCATACGCGAGATTGGATTTTGATAGTTCGACTTTTTACGTTCAAACGTTACAAGTTATCCTTGGTAGGAGAGCTGATTCAGATACTTCTCATTCAGTTGACGTTCACTTGGGTTCCACAAAAGCTATATCAAGGAAACATGCTAAGATTTTTTATAATTTTGGAAGTCAGAGATTTGAATTATCTGTGCTTGGTAGGAATGGTGCTTTTATAGATGAATCTTTTGTTGAAAAAGGTATGACTGTTGGATTACATGATGGGACAAAGATACAAATTGGACAGATTCCATTTACGTTTATACTACCATCGTTGGAAATGGAGAGTAAGGAAGGTGAGGTGAAACCTTTGAATCCTGCAGATGCTATTAAGATTAAATCCAATCTATATAGTTCCAGTGCAAATATGCCTAAATCAAGGAATAATTCAATAAAAGTTGAAGATACTGAAAATAAAATCCCAATTACTAATTTGAAAACGGGTCCTTTGGAAGATATACCGAATATTGATATTGAAGCAGCAGCAGTAACAGCTGAAGACTCATCAAATGACATTAATGATTTCGATGATGATCTTAATGGTATCGGTGATCTCTCAGACGTTGATAACAATGCATTGAACGATGATCCATTAGAAGATGATGATGAATTAGAACATGATGAAATACAAATATTGGCAAATCAATTACAAGAGAATGATTTACAATTTGAAGATTTCCCTGAAGACCCAAATAGTGTTCATGATGAATTAATGGATCTTGATGACGATTTAAGCGGGTTGGACCAGGAGATTGCAACTTTAGCTCCATTAATAGATGCGCATCAACAAGATTTACGAGATAAGGAAGAGGAAAGGATAATACAGAATCAAGTGTATCAACAATTATATAATCCAAATGTTCCTAAATTTCAACCAAATAATACATTAAAAATCGTAACAACAGCAACAACAACTCAAACTACAAATCAAATCTTGAATCAAGTTGTTTCAAATACTAAAATTACACAACCATCTAATAAACCAACACAGGCTAAACCTATACCGACACCTATTCCAAAATCCATCCCACCTCCACCTCCACCTCCTCCTCCACCACCTCCACCTCCGCCAAAGAAGAAAGAAAAACCTAAAAAATTACCAAAACCACCAAAGAAAGTATACACTCTTGAAGAAATCCCCGAAGAGTTTAGAACAAAACCAGCATTATCATACTCTAATTTAATTGCAAATTGTTTACGATCACATGGTACGGATAAAGGAATGTCATTATCTGAAATATACAAAGCGATACAAGAAGTTTATCCATTTTATAAATATTGTCCTGATGGATGGCAAAGTTCAGTAAGACATAACTTATCATTAAATAAATCATTTAGGAAAGTGTCTAAAGAGGGGAAAGGTTGGTTATGGGGGCTTGATGAAGATTATTGTGCTGAGAAAGAACGAGCTAAGAAGAGACAACAACAGGCTGCTGCTGCCAAAGCCAGGTCTGCGGCGTTGAAAGCTGAACAACAAAAGGAAAAACAGAGACAGATGGATTCACAGAGATTGCAACAACAAGAGTATCAGTTACAAAACCCTAATTCTGTTAAGAATGGGCAGTTTCAACAGTATACGCATACTTCTCTTGGTGGTAATACTGGTCCGTTAAGATTACCACAATCTCAATTCATTTCACAACTTCAACAAAAGCAAATTGATATAACAAACTTACCAAAGAAAGAAAAATCCATTGCTGAGTTGGCAAGTGAGATTAAACGTGATGGTAATCAAAATTCAAAAGGTCCACTTTATTTCAAACCTCAGGTGCAAGGTTCAACTTCTACCAAAAATTCCGCACCAACTACAAGTATACAGGCTCAATTGGCTGCTAATAGAGGCCAAGCATTGGTTAATTCACGACCATCTTCATCAACTCAACCTCAAAAACGAACTTCATCGCCTGCTGCTGCTTCTGGTATCAATTCCGATACTCATAAATCCTTGCTTTACTTACAACAAGAATTAGCAATGTTATTAAAGGATAGGAAAATGCCATATGGAGCAGAGACAAATACTAAGATCTTAACAACTGCATTGACAAATACAATCTCACAAGTAAACCAAATGGCTAAGAAGATTGGTGTTACTGGGAATGCATTAGCTACAATCATTGATAAGACTCCTCAACATGTTACTAAGATTTTACGTACTGCTTTGGATATTGCTACTAATCAGATTGTTAAAGGTAGGTATACTAGTGCATCTCCAAGTGCAAGTGGTGCGTCGACTCCAAAACCTCAAAGTGGTGTGTCTTCTTCATCACAAGGTTCTAGACCAGTGTCTAGTCAAGTTCAATCAAAGATGGCTGGAACCATTACATCTGCATCTTTACAAAAATCAACACCAATTCCAGTTCTGGCATCAGTACCATCATCGATTGCACAAGTCAATGTGAAGAATGAAAACAAAGATACAACCACTCCAACCGTTAAGATTGAGCCAGTGAAACCAAATCCTGTTGATAAACCAGAGGTTTCCACTTCAGATAAAGACACACATATAGTCGTTATTGATGATCAACGAAAGGAAAACGGTGATATGGAAGTGAAGAAGGAAACTATCGCTCAAATCAAAATTGAACTGTCTCAAGATTCACTGTCTACGTCTGAAAATATTGAAATTACCAAGAGTCAACCAGAAATAATAGATATCGATGATGATCCTGATAAAGCCGAGAAGAGTGCTGAAAAAGTTGATCCTATGGAGGTTGATCATCCAGAAGTTAATCCTGTCAATAATAATAAAACGTCTGACCTGCCTAGTGAAGTGGTACAAGTTGAACCAAAAGATGTCATTGAGGAGGAAAAACTGACTAGTATGGTTGAAGTTCAAGAACCTATTTCTGAATCTGTTCAAGAAATTCAAAAGGACGTTTCTAACATTTCGAAAGATATAGTTACGGATGCAAAAACAGTTTGTGATCCTGTCAATGAAATACAGGTCGATACTGATGTTGTTACAGATTCTAACTTGAACGATAGTGCTGAAGTGTCTATTGTGGAATCCAAGGATGATGAAGCTGAAACCAAAGAGCCCGTTCTTGATGTTGTTGAGCCAGTTGTTCCACAGGTTCCCGAAGAGAAGAATGAGCATTCAAGTGAATTTATAGTTCTGGATCTGGTAGATAACGAAACCAAGTCTGTATCGGAGGTTTCTCTGAATGCTGACAGGACTGAAATTCCATCGAAAGTCGAATTATCTGAGAGTTCAGAACTTGGTATAAAGAGACCTTTGGAAATAGAAGTTAATCCTTCCGAGGATCAGGTGAGCAAGATGGCTAAACATGAATAGTTTCTAAAAAAAAAATTGGGTGGTGTTTTAAGTTTATTTTTTTTCAAATATCTTGTTTTCATGATAATCACCGGTGATTATTTTGTTTGAAGAAACAATTACAATTTTGGCGTTTCTTGTATTTATTCTTGTGTACAATTATATGTTATTTCTAATGATTTGCATAGCTTCCACTGTAAAATTCTATGTTGAACTGGTGAATTTGCTACAGCTGTTGGTTCGCTATACACTTTATGGAAAAAAAAAATAGTGGCTCTACCGCTTTTTCTGATATCTGAGATTTGTAAATTTAAAGGTGGCGATTCAGATAAATAAACACCATCAAAAGATAATCAATTGAGTTGATTCAGTTGCCACAAAAGATCACAATATATTAAGAGCACAGAAGAGCTGAAAGCAAGATGAACGCAATTGCCAATCAATTCACACATTCCAGAAATAACGATTTGTCAAGAGAGATAACCGAAGCCAGAGAAAGTTATGCTCAAGGAGTTCAATTGAATTTAGCACCATCCATTCAATTGCCACCAATTTCACAACCTACAAGTTTCTTGAGAGCCCATACAGATGACTCCGTCAATCCAGATTGTAAGATCAAAATTGCACATGGTACAACCACATTGGCGTTCAGATTCAAAGAAGGTATAATTGTTGCAGTTGATTCAAGAGCTACAGCTGGTAATTGGATTGCATCGCAAACCGTTAAGAAAGTTATTGAAATCAATCCATTCCTTTTAGGTACCATGGCTGGTGGTGCTGCCGATTGTCAATATTGGGAAACTTGGTTAGGTACTCAATGTAGATTACATGAATTAAGACAAAAGGAAAGAATCTCTGTTGCAGCAGCATCGAAGATATTATCAAATTTGGTGTATGAATATAAAGGTATGGGATTATCAATGGGTACAATGGTTTGTGGATACACCAAGAAGGAAGGTCCAACTATCTATTATGTTGATTCCGATGGAACAAGATTGAAAGGTGACTTATTCTGTGTTGGTTCAGGTCAAACATTTGCTTATGGTGTTTTAGATTCCAATTACCATTGGGATTTAACCGTTGAAGAAGCTTTATATTTGGGTAAGAGAAGTATCTTGGCCGCTACTCATAGAGATGCATTCTCTGGTGGTTCTATCAATTTGTATCATGTTACAGAACAAGGATGGGTCTATCATGGTAATCATGATGTTGGTACCACATTCTGGGAAATCAAAGCACAAGAAAAATCTTTCAATAACGTTGAAGCTTAATCACGTCTTTCTATTGATCTATAGAGCTATAATTTATGTTTAATGATGTCTTGATTTCTTAACTATGTAGTGCCACTTTAACTAATATCTAGTATATATCATGTGATGTGTCATGTGCCATGAAATTCTAATCACCAGGGTTGGTGCCCTTTGAAAGAGGAGAAACGAATCCTCAAAGCAAGTCACAACCTAAATAATATTCCCCGTTTCGGAAACTCACTCAAACCTTTCGAGCGGCTTCAACTTTTCGGTTCTCGCACGTTTTCAAAAAATTGAACTTTTGGTGTGTCTGGGTAACTTTGGGTCTGAATTGTATTGGAAAAAGATGAATATGAAAAAATTTAAAAGGAAGTAGGTTGAAATAACGTTAAGTTTTAATAGATAATTATAGTCAAAATGGTATGTGGATAATACTTAATGTTTAGTATCATGTTTATTATTGTTTGTCATGAATGAATAGGGAATTTACAAATGTATCATAGTGGATAAATGAATCAAGAATGAAAAAGATCAAGTGAAAAATTGAAATAGATTGAATCCAAGTTAACGTAATGAAGAAATGAAGACATTCAAGTAATAATAATTGATATTAATCGAGCAGTATATAATGATCAAAATACTAATATATCTAGTCATCAAAAGCTCAAAACCCTATGCGTGACCTTCACATTGAGAAGTTAGTTCTTAACATTTGTGTTGGTGAATCCGGTGATAGATTAACCAGAGCTTCAAAAGTTTTAGAACAATTATCTGGTCAAACTCCAGTCCAATCTAAGGCTAGATATACCGTTAGATCATTCGGTATCAGAAGAAATGAAAAAATTGCTGTTCATGTTACTATTAGAGGTCCAAAAGCTGAAGAAATTTTAGAAAGAGGTTTAAAAGTTAAAGAATATCAATTAAAGAACAAAAATTTCTCTGCTACTGGTAACTTTGGTTTCGGTATTGATGAACATATTGATTTAGGTATCAAGTATGATCCAGGTATTGGTATTTACGGTATGGATTTCTACGTTGTTGTTGGTAGAGCCGGTGCCAGAATTGCTAGAAGAAAGAGAGCTAGAGGTGTTATTGGTAACTCTCATCAAACTACCAAAGAAGATACCATCCAATGGTTCAAAACTAAATATGATGCTGATGTTTTACATAAATAAGTGTTTTCTTAATATATTGGAAAGTGTTTTGTATTTGTTTTATTCAGTTGTAGCTCAATTTTGTTTATGTTTTTTGTTTTGTTTTGATAGACCAGTTTATTATACTTTGTTAAAGTAGATTGGCTAATGATGAACATTACAGCTAATCGAGTACTATCAACGTATGAACCAACAATAGTCAGTAACTCAGTAAACCTACAAAAAATATCATAAATCATCATATTCTTAAATTTTCATTTTCTAATTCAAATCTAGCACATTCAATCCCAATGTTAATACAGTCTTTTAAGCCTTGATCCAACTTTCCAACAAGATAATCATTCAAAGGCTTGAAACTCATTTGCTGCTTATATCTTTCGCTATTTAGCTCATCAATTGCCTTTCTTTTCTTGTTCAACTCTTCTTCTAATGATTCATTAAAGTTGTTGATATTATCATTGGTTAATATGAATTTATTCTCATTTCTTTTCATTGATTGAAGTACCAACTCTCTTTCTTTCAATGAGGAGTAAGATATGGATTTATATATTTGGTTTCTATTATAAGTTTCATCATTATTTTGGAAATTTGAGTATTGTGCGATATCTATACCTCCAATTGTATATGAGTCTGGTATTTGATTACCAAATTGTTTTTCTAAAGCTTCTATTTCATCATTGATCAAGCTGGGTATGTGATTTCTAGGAGGCAAGATTTCTAAGGCTCTTGGGTGAGTTTTGCTCGTGTTTTGATTCGCTAATTCCTCAATGATCAACTTGTTTATATATTCTTGTTCCGCATCTGATATTGGATCATCAATGTATCCTAACAAGTCTAAAGGTTCATGCGCCACCATTTGTTATCTTTCTTTTCGATATATTTGTTTCTAAACTGACTGTTTTGACGCCACTTGAATGTATTAAACAAATAATAAGCAAATATTGAGCTCTGTGAAATAATACAAAGCGGATTCTAAAGTTTATATAGTTTGTTGAGATGATGAGAAGCCTTTTATTCAAATGGAAATTAAAAGGTTTTGAGCGCTGTTCCGACATTGCAGCAAATATGATACTTTCTTTGTGGATTTTTCCCCCAAATTTTGAGTAATTTCTTTCGGTTGGTTGAATTTGGTTTAGTTTCCTTGCAAGTGTACTTGAACACGATTCGATTCATGTTTCAATGAAAGAATTGGACCAATTCTAGCGGATTCGGAGATGAATTAGCCCAATATTTACCCATTTGGTGGGACGGTGATTATTGAAGAAACGGCAAAACAGAAATGGATCCAGGTTCAAGTTTGAAAGGCGACTAAATATACTACAGGTTCATGGGGAAATGGCCAAGTAGCAAAGGGGTTGCTGCTTGCTTGTCACAAAAGGTCACAACTTAGTTGTGTTCTAACTTCTCATGGATGAAATGTCAAACAAGCTTTAATTTGAGACAGTCCGAAAACGGAAATTTTCACGAAGACTTTGCAACCAAAATTAACTGAAATGGTTCTCATGAAAACTGATTAGAACAGAATGGTTGGTAAGTTAATAACATCGAGCAACATCATAGACAAATACAGCTTAAATAAGGTGAAAATCTAATAAAATATTGAAATATATCCCATAAGTGGTAATTCTCAGCATGGAAACCACCAAAATGTAATATCTCCCCGTGTAAATTTCATCATCCATGTTTTCTTGAAAAATAGAATGAAAATTCAACGGAATCAACACTTGAACTGACGAAAGAAATCATTTTGGTAACAACTTTGATTGGATTTCTGAAAGATCTCTGATAGATTCGCCATGTCTCTCCCATTATTGAGTAGTAGGATTGCTCCTATACAGAAGAATCTCATCAAGCCATCTTTCAAAACATTAATTAGATTTCAATCAGCAGTATCAAAGGACTCATCAGTTAAGTCATCAGATGAGAAATTTACTGAGATAGCCACAGGTATACAAAATTTCATTGATTTCAACAAAACTCCTACTAAATTAAGACCATTCGTTTACAGAGAGAAAAACCACAAGACACTTTTAACTTACGATCTAAGAGATAAAGAAGGTAAGAAAATTCTACCAAAATCAAGACCATCCTTACCATCAAAACAAAACTTGTATAATTTAATTGAAAACCTCAAAGATGCAGAAGGATTAAATAGTTTACTCGGTTTAATGTTTGAGATATCCAAGATTAACACAATCTTTATCGATGACAAAATCATTAGTGAATTATTATACAAATCTGCTAAAATAGACCAATTATCAATAACAATGAAATTTATAAAAAAAATTAATACTGCCAGTGTATACAAGAAACTGAATACTCATTTCGTTAAATTCACACCATCTTTAGTAAGAACTATGGGTATATTGACATTCTTGAAATATAAAAACAAAGGGTATGCACCATTAGATAAATTGAAACAATCATTCACCAGTTTACAAGCTGTATCAGGAGCAGCTGAATCTCATGTTGATTACTTATTCTACTTAACCAAGGTTGGAACATGGATTACTGGATACAAGAATTTCAATGGCGATGCCAAAGAATATTTGGACATGATCAAATTGTATCAAGAAAAATTATCAAAAGTTGAACGTCCATACACTGCGGAGTCAATTAAAAAAGATACTGAATCATTATTACCTTTCAAAAAACAAATTTATTTCCAAAAGCACAAGAATGATTTTGTTGTTTTTAGAACATTGAGTGAAAATTTAGAAATCCCTAATGAATTTAAAGAATTATTGGGTGATAAAACATATGTTGATTCAGTTACTTCAGCTATTAATGAATTTGCTAAAGAAGCTGGTAAACCAGAATGGTTTGATTTCACCTCGGAATTCAAATTTGGTCAATCTAAAGCATCTGCTGAATCATCAACTGAACCCGTTGAAGTTGAAACATCTGCTTAATCTCATGAACTACTGTATATAAATTGGAAATATAATATTTATCTCATAGTTTGAAAAGTAGAAAAATAAGTTGCTCTACTCGGATTCGAAAACCTGTCATTGGTTCGTGCCAAAACCAATTTGTATTTTATTTTATTCTTATGATTCACATTTAAAATGTGGAAGAAATGTACCAACTTCTGGCAACTGTTTCTTCCGTCAATTCAAGATGTCTCAAGTGAAAGAGGTGAAGGAGACACCCGCTGAGAATGCCACGCCTGCTAAAGTCGAGACAGAAGCTCCAAAAGACGCCAAAAAAGAGAAGGCGCTTTCAAATAAAGAATTGAAAGAATTGAAGAAGAAAGAGAAAGCTGCTAAAAGAGCTGCTACTAAAGAAGCTTCAGGTATTCCAATAGCCACTGCCCAAGATCCACGTACAAAATCACAACCTCAACCAAATAAATCAGCAACACAGGTGAAGAAACAGTTGAATTCAACCAAGATCAAAGAAATTAAAAAAATTCCAGCATTATTTTCTCATTTAGAAACAAGAGAACAAAGAAATGAATCATCCAAGATTGCAAATATAATACACCCAACCATTTTAACATTAACGATCAAGTATTCCACATATTCCATTGTGGGATCTATTCCACGTTGTAAAGCGATGCTTGAAGCTTTCAAACAAGTTATTAAAGATTATAATACACCACCAAATACAACATTAACTAGACATTTAACAAGTTACTTATCTCATCAAATTGAATATTTAAAGACTGCAAGACCATTGTCTATATCCATGGGGAATTCAATAAGATGGTTAAAGCAAGAAATTTCTCATATTTCAATTGATCAAAATGAAATGGTTTCTAAAAACGATTTGATTTCTAAGATTGATGACTTTATCAAAGAGAAAATTGAATACGCTGATAAGTTGATTATTCAAAATGCTTCAAAACATATTAATAATGGTTCAATCATTCTTACATACGCTCACTCAGAAGTTTTACAAAATTTATTCTTATTTTGTCACTTGGAAGAGAAAAAAAATTTTAAAGTTATAGTTGTTGATTCAAGACCATTATTCGAAGGTAAGAAATTAACCAAGAATTTAATCAAACATGGATTAAATGTTCAATATGTCTTGATCAATTCATTATCGTCAATTTTGGAAGATGTTGATACTGTTTTCTTAGGTGCTCATTCGATGTTATCAAATGGTAGATTATATTCAAGAGTTGGTACTGCATTAATCGCTATGTCAGCCAAATCCAAAAATATCCCAGTTTTGATCTGTTGTGAGAGTATCAAGTTTAGTGATAAGGTTCAATTAGACAGTGTTACTACTAATGAATTGGGTGACTCAAATGATTTGATTAAAGTTGATTGTAAACCACCAACTAAAAATGGAGTTGCATTGGAACAATTTTTGAAAAGTTTCGAAAATACTTCTAATGAAGTTGTTAAGAATGGGAAAAAGAATGAAAAGAAGGAAGATGTTAATGAATTGCCTTTAAAGAATTGGGAGAATATCAAGAATTTGAACTTGTTGAACATAATGTATGATTTGACACCACCTGAATATATCAAGAAAATCATAACTGAAGTTGGGTCGTTACCTCCTTCTTCTGTCCCAGTTATATTGAGAGAATATAAAGATAAAGCTCAATAAACTATTTACTTGATTCATGTAGACTAGTCGTGATAATTCTCAATATACACTTATACTTTGCAAATTTTAAGTAGTTTACTCCTCCACTATTATCATTAACTTATCAAGTCTAAAAGAATGGGAGTATGTGATTGAGAGAAACGGGGATACCAATCAACAGAAAAAACTACAAACAATCAGATTCAGTTATCATCTATTACGTTAAGATCATGTCTATAAATTCTGTAAACATTAGTAACAAATAACCAAATAAAATGAAAATTAAATTCAAATAACAAGCAATAATCAGTGTAGCGGTTCTTATACAAATAGTCTAACATATTAAATCAGGCCAACTGATACCCGAAAGTACCCTTTAGCAGGAAAGAATCATCATATAAAAGCTTCGTTATTTTAATTCGATTCAAGAAGAACGAAACATACAATTGAGATCTTTGTTCTGAAGTCGAAAGTATTTACTTAAAAAAGCGGAATATTCTTCTCTTTTATATTTTTCCGTGGAAAATAATATCGAAAATTTTAAATTACCCTGTCTGAAAGGGCTTCTCCAAAAGTGGTCTCGGTAAAATATCTTGCCATTTTAGTAGGCAATTTCACGAGTATTCGCTTATTAGTTTGGTTCGCAATAACCTGTTACTTTGTCTCTTCAAAATAGTATTTGAATGGTTAAAATTGGTTGAGAATTGGCTTCAATGGCTCGAAATTTCCCATCGAAAATTCCCATCGAAAAGAATATGAGAAAGTGGTCAAAAGTGATTTTGTGATCTTATTAGTGATCTGTTTGTCTTATATATCGCCAAGGATAGTATGATATAGTGTATCAGTTTCTGGCACGATATTCAATTGGTTATATTTGGTCATATTGAATAAAACTCGACTGTATTATGGGGAGATTAATGAGTTATTTTGACAGTTTTCATAGATTATGATCAATTTTGATGATAGAACAATGAACAAACGTTTGTTCACTTCCCCTTTCGATGGGGAAAGTATTCGCATCAATTACATTGAACTTCATCTCGTAATATGTTGCTGAAAAGAACCATTTATCATATGTTTCAAGTATGAAAATGTCATCCTGCAGATAAATTATTCTATAGAAGCTCAATTAATAGGTGTAGTATCACTCAACATCACTCAAAATTAGGTCAATTTGACCAGAAAAAAAAGCGTATAAAATTAATGGACAAGATAAGCTCGAATATCGTAGTATTAGATATTGAAACGTAATAAATGAGTGCTCCATGATCCACTTAAAGTCGCAAAATCCAAAACAAAACATCAAAATTGGTTTAAAAACGATGATTCTCGGTTTTTGAGGCGAATTCAAAAATTGAATTTTAACCAGAAAATATAACTTTTTCACAGCGTCTAATTGAGCTTTAACAACAAATCATCAGTCAAGATGATGAAAGGCTTCAAGCAAAGAGTGAGTATCTCATATGGTACAATTGCCGCTTTTCACAGCTTCGTGGGCTCGTTGGAGGTAGAATGACGCCACAATTTTCAGCTTCACCCGCGTCAAGCAACTAACATTGAAACAGCTCTCACGTAACAAAAGTCAATCCTCTTCCAAAAATAAGAAGGATAAGGATAAGGAAGTTACCAAGGATAAGAAGTCCACTTCCCCTAACTCGTCGTCATCTTCCATCAATTCCAATCCTCAGCCGAATACTTCAGCAACAACAACAACAACAACAACAAACTCAACAATATCAAATAACGTCAAATTGAATAATCAATCAAAGTTGGCTTCTTCTACAACTTCCTCTCCTTCAAGATCTATCAACGTGATAGATAACAATACTGTAAAGACACCATCCCAATCTCCTAAAAATCATAATATTACTGTTAATATTACTCCTCCAAATGTTAAACAACCAATTCCATTAAATCCTTTGAGTTCATCAACTAATAATAAAATCACAGCAAATAACAATGATGAAAACATATCAATCCAAAGATCGTCCCACTCTTTTGATAAATTACATACTCCAACCAAAGATCAATTTGATATTGATTTAATTCATTCTCCTAAAAGACATTCATCTTCAAGGTTTGAACCTTCGAAAGACTCAATAAACAAAATACAGAAATTACCAAACTTTGATGAAGTTCTCCCAGAAGATCAAATCAACTTATTCATCAAAAAAATTGATCAGTGTAACATCTTGTTTGACTTTAATGATCCAACTTTAGATATTGAAGGTAAAGAAATCAAAGTCATAACTCTTAAAGAGTTGATTGACTTTATCATCTCCACAAGGTTCACTTATACTGATGAAATGTATAAACATGTTGTATTTATGTTCAAGAAAAATTTATTCAGGCCAATCCCACCTCCAGTTAATCCGATTGGTGATATTTATGATCCTGATGAAGATGAAGCCGTTTCAGAGTTAAGTTGGCCACACATGCATGTTGTATATGAATTCTTCTTAAGATTCATTGAAAGTCCAGACTTCAATCATAATATTGCAAAATTCTATATTGATCATGAATTTGTTTTGAAAACTTTAGAACTTTTTGATAGTGAAGATCCAAGAGAAAGGGATTGCTTGAAAACAACGTTACATAGAATTTATGGAAAGTTCTTAAGTCTAAGAAGCTTCATAAGAAAGTCAATTAATAATGTCTTTTTACAATTTGTTTATGAAACGCAAAGATTTAATGGGATTGCCGAATTATTAGAAATCTTAGGTTCAATTATAAATGGATTTGCATTACCTTTGAAAGAAGAACACAAGATTTTTTTAATTAGAGTTTTAATGCCATTACATAAAGTCAAATGTCTTTCCCTTTATCATCCACAATTAGCCTACTGTATCGTCCAATTTTTAGAGAAGGATCCAGGTTTAACAGAAGAAGTTGTTATGGGATTATTACGGTATTGGCCGAAAGTCAATTCGCCAAAAGAAGTTATGTATTTGAATGAATTGGAAGATATCTTTGAGGTTATGGAACCAATTGAATTTTTGAAGATCCAAATTCCACTTTTTGCTCAATTATCAAAATGTATTTCATCTCCACACTTTCAGGTTTCTGAAAAAGTGTTATGTTACTGGAATAATGAATATTTTTTGAATTTAGTTACGGAAAATGCTGAAGTTATATTGCCAATTATATTCTCATCGTTATACGAGTTGACGAGTAATTTACAATTTACTCCAACTATTGAAGATGGTGATATTAAATTCGATGACGATTTCTTTGAGTCATTCCCAACATCAAATTGGAACAAAACAATTCATGCGTTAGCGTATGCTGCTTTGAAAATATTTATGGACTCCAATCCAATATTGTATGAACATTGTACAATGTTGCATCATCAACAATTAGAAGATTCAAAACAAAGAGAAATTATGAGAAAAGAAGGTTGGAAGAAGATCGAAGATTATGTTGCAAAATTGAATTTAAATGGTAATTAACAATATTAGATTTTTATATTCAAGAAAAAAATAATAATAAGAAAAACTGAAAAATAGAAAGGGGATCTTTTGTTTATTATCTATTGTATTGTCAAAAGATTTAAAAAAGATTTAAACTTTCTGAGAGACATTCTTTAACTCTAGATTCATTATAATTGATTTTTTATCTACCTTTTGTCTTAATTTGCTTACTTTGCTTTAATCATTTCAAAATTCATTTCATCATATGAAAAGATTTAATTAATTTTTATCTTTTTTGTTTTATTTACTTTGTTAGTTTGTTTTTATACCCTCATTTAATATAAATGTTAGCTTGTTGTTTTATTGTAATGTATTCAACTATATATGTTGTCGTGAGAAGAGAGAAATCCGCAATCTTATTCAGGAACAGGAGGAAAATGAGCAGCCTTTTTATCGAGAAGCTCGTTAGTTTTACTATTCTTCAAACTCAAATAACAATTCCATACAATACTGATAAGATTCACACTCAATAACCGAAATTGAACAGGAACGAAGAAGAAATTGAAAAATTGGAAGACTGGCCATACAATCCAATTTGTCTTCAAAGTGATCCACCAATTTGCTTTTAGTTTCTCTGGAATTGCAGATAATGGTTGATTTTCAAGAATTGACATCACTGAATAGTATAAGGGGATCCCAAAAGGAGCAAAACATAATTGATCTATCCCAACTCTTGTTAACGTGTTTGCAAGTTTTTGATGAGTTCTATTTTGGAAACTAATTGGGAATTTGAAACGAGGTAATATCTTGTACCATCTGTCCCCAATTGCGGCAAATATGATTGAGCCATACATGACAGCTCTTAAGGTTCTTTTATAATCATAGGAAGATTTCTGATTTGATAAGTCTGAACTTTGAGGAAAACATATTTGAGCTAAACCATCACCAGCTCCAAATAGAAATCCGGTGGAAAACGCATTGGTTAAAAGGGGTCTCTTTATTAAGATCTGGTTATATCTATTGAAAAAAGACATAATAGTTTGATTGGTAAGTTATGACATTGGGATTGTTGGTCTTAATTATTGAAAGAATTATTGAAGTTCAGGATCTTTGGATCAGATAAGCAATGATTTTTCAGAAAATTGCTAATTTTTTTTTATTTTTTTTATTTTTCATCAATTTATTTAAAATTTCAAATTTCGAAGATCTCCATGAACTTGACAGCCTACAGGAGTCGGACTTTACGGATATTTTATAGTCTGTTTATCCGAATTTCCGAAAAAGTTTCATCTATGAAATTGAAGACGTGACGAAAGAACAAAAGTCGAATCTCGGAAATAGAAATACGTCACGATTTATAAGTTACGACTGAGACGAGCCATAAGATTCGACAAATGCCGAAAAAGACGTACGTAGAATCTCGGTGACGTGAATCGGTAACGCCAAAGAACGAATGAGGAAATTAGTTTTCTACTTCAAAGTTCATAAAGAGACGAATACCAAATGGCAAAGACTGAAAAAAAAAGAAAGCTGCAAGTTGCAACAATTCATGAACAAACTCCAATTACAGACGATTAACCAAAAGAGAAAAGAGAGATTGAGTTGAACTTTGAAAGTCAACCGGGACTCAATCTGAATCTAATCTACAAACAGTCGCAATACCTCACTATGATTCATAGTACCATGCCACCTTAATCAAAGTTCATCGGTCGATTGCTCATAAGTTCAAAAGTTGGCTGGCTCTCTATCTCGATCGTGATTCCTGCATGGGAAGATGCGTGGAGAGCTGCCATACGACCCATTACCCTCCCGAATTCGTCTCTGTTTAAGCAATTTCAAATTTCCACTTTGGGTCAATTCAGCAACAAAAACCATCACCAAATTTCAGGGGTATATAAAATACTTGATATTTCCTCTTTTCCTTATGAAATTTATATTACTTTTTGTATAATTTTAATTTTTAAGAAGAACATATATAAAAAATGCATAGAACATACTCATTAAGAAGTTCAAGAGCTCCAACTGCTGCTCAATTACAATCTCCTCCACCACCACCATCTTCAACCAAATCCAAATTTTTTGGTAAAGGTTCAATTTCTGGTGCCATTAGAAAGAATGCTGCTGGTTCATTCGGTCCTGAATTAGCTAGAAAATTAGCTCAATTAATCAAAACTGAAAAGAACTTGATGAGATCCATTGAAATCACTGCCAGAGAAAGAAAAGATGTCGCTAAACAATTGTCTGTTTGGGGTGAAGAAAATGATGATGATATTTCTGATATTACTGACAAATTGGGTGTCTTAATCTATGAAATTGGTGAATTAGAAGATCAATTCATTGATCGTTATGATCAATACCGTATCACCTTGAAATCAATTCGTGATATCGAAGGTTCTGTTCAACCATCAAGAGAAAGGAAACAAAAAATTACCGATAACATTGCTTATTTGAAATACAAAGATCCACAATCTCCAAAAATTACTGTTTTAGAACAAGAATTAGTCAGAGCTGAAGCTGAATCATTAGTTGCTGAAGCTCAATTATCAAATATCACCAGAGAAAAATTGAAGATTGCCTTTAACTATCAATTTGACTCTATAAGAGAACATTCTGAAAAAATTGCTTTGATTGCTGGATATGGTAAAGCTTTATTAGAATTATTAGATGAATCACCATTAACTCCAGGTGAAACCAGATCAGCTTATGATGGTTATGAAGCTTCCAAACAAATTATCATTGATGCTGAAAATGCTTTAGCTTCATGGACTTTTGATAATGCTGCTGTTAAACCATCATTATCTATAGTTGGTGGTGAATACGATGATGAAGAAGAAGATGACTTAGTTGATGAAACTAACAACTTACAAATTACTGAAGAGCAATGGGCTAAAGAAGAATAAATTAAATGAGATCCTTATATTTTAATTTGAATTTTTTGGTTTATAAATCTAATATCCGTTACAAACATTTAATCAATCTTTTTAAAAATCTCTATACTATATTGAATAAAAGTTTGATACTTTTAATTTTTTTTAATTCTAATTATGTTTCCTTTTTTGTTTCAAAAGTTTTGATTGAGATTTTTCTGTATTATTTTGGTATTTCAATTGACTGTTTAATATATTGTTTAACTGATGTGTATTTGTAATTTATGTATGTATGTTAATGTTATACTAAGCTGATGTGTGTGGTGCTTTTAATTCAATTTGCAACATTTAAGCAGGTTCTTCTTGTTCAATTGAATCACCAATTCAAATGATTCATCATTATATCATTTGGCGATCATATTAGACAAGCTTAGTGCTTGTCAATTTTTGATCATTTCTTCAGCCTTCAAAAAATGAAATTTCATCAATTTCAACCTCGTCTACTGTATCATCAAAATGACTTTATTTGGTAAATAACTTGCCGCAACTTCACGTATGATGTGCGCCTCAGTGGTGCGTCCGAATTCCGTCTTTTTAATTTTTCAACGACAGAATGATGGGTCGCTTTATCATTTATGGTGTCACAATTTTGACCATTCAAAGCAACTATATTCAACGAGTCTATTAACCACTGACGAGTTACACTGTCGAAGAAGATGTACCTAAGATACCTTTCAGTTAAATCGTAAACTAAAAGTTACTTTCTTTCAGCTAGAAGGTGACCATTTGGAAATGACCGTAGACATTGGACAAGCTATATCCATGACGTCGGGACTCGGGGTGTTTTTTTCAATTTCAATCAACTTCCAACTAGTTCCAACTTCCAATATGTAGACTTTCTGTAGACTGTCAGTTTTCAGTGTTCACTGTTCACTGTGATCAGTCTTCATGACTTCATGTTACGTGGAGAAGACGGAACTTCGATAAGGAAAAATGAACTGACAAGTTATATATAACTTCAGAATCGACCGAATTTTCCAACAGTGGGTACTTCACTGGTCAGGACTCAGTACTAAGTAAATATGTGGAGAACGTTGCTCTACTCATCACTAGGTTGGGCGGTTCAACTTCTGACTTTCGATCATTGAACTCGAGAAATCTTAATTAAAAAAGGTCGAACTTCTTTTTTCTCTATTAAATTGCAATATCGCTTATCAGACGTTGATGAACTTGAAACATTCGAGAATTTTAACCTTACACTATAATGCCCTTCTGCTATATAAAAATATGACATAATCAGTTATATAATAATATATTTATATGACCCTGGGGGATTAGGTAACCTCCGCAGGAGGGCCTTACACATAGTTTGACCTTTATAGTGGTGACTGCGAAAACGATATCGCTACAACGCTCTATACCTCCACCACCACCAGATAACCTATACCATTCGATTGCCAAGTTAATTAATTGTTTAACCCATTTTTTATGGTTTTGTTGCCATTATTGGCGGAGCTAGAGAGCCAGGAACACCGACCTGACTGCGAAAATGCAATCCCCATAGTTCAGGATTTCGAAAATCAGAATTTGTCCCGGGCACGTAATTTTTTTCTTTGGATCTTAACTATACAGGATCTTTCTCAAATTTCTCAAAAATTACTCGGAATTTGAGGTGAATCAACCTCGATTTCCTCGACAGTCTTCATTATGAAGTTTAAATTACCTCTGAGATGCTCGGGCTTATATAGTTAGGTTAAATTCAAACTTGGCTTTTTAGCTTACGTAATAAAATCATAAATTTTTGGCTTTTCAGAAATCAAAAAAATCGTTCAAGCTTACGTAAGAATTGAACTTGAAAAATTTCAATCACCACTATAAAGGTCGAACTATGTGTAAGACCCTCCTGCGGAGGTCCCGTTACCGGGAAGCTGGTTAGGTCTTATAGGGTAAGGTTACGAGAATTTTCTAATTTACTGATTGAACTTTGACGTAGTCCCAGACTCCCAGCTCAAATGTTCTTGGGCCCTTGGCCATCGCTAACAACTTACAAGTGACAAGTTACAACGTACAAATTAAATATTACTACCGTGTAAACTGCATCGAAAGCACCAGGAGTAATGAAGTATACCAACTAACATAATTTACAATCCAGCCTCTTTCTATTTCAATTTATCACTTATCTACCAACTATGGTCTGTAAATTAAATTGTAAATGTTCCTTGGAAGTTGGAAGACGCGGATTTGTGAGCACTGAGGACGAATATCACTTGAATGCAGTTGAAACTTGACAGGACAGGGTCCAGTTTCCGTCTGATACCCTCGGTTGGGCAATTCCGTTCCACAATAAAAAAACGTCAGCAAAGATAAAAATGACGGAATCGTCTTTTCCAT
Organism: Cephaloascus albidus; assembly: GCA_030575015.1. Classification (NCBI taxonomy): domain Eukaryota; kingdom Fungi; phylum Ascomycota; class Pichiomycetes; order Serinales; family Cephaloascaceae; genus Cephaloascus; species Cephaloascus albidus. The sequence goes on along the minus strand of JAJMGN010000202.1, from coordinate 197,191 downwards.
TTTGGATGTAGACATAATTGAATCAACTACAAAACCAATACCAAAATCAAAACATTTAGAGTTACAAGTATAATCGACTTAAAAACTTTCTAGAAACTGTTCAGAACAACCATCCAAGTAACTTATCATAGTACCATTGAGCATCCTTCTTATTACCATTTGCTACTCTCATCATTTTCTTCTCAGCTTCCTTAACCAAACACTCTTCTTCTTCAGCATCGATAACATCTTTATAAGTAACTAAATCAACATCTTCCGATTTTATAATCTTTGTTTTCATAACAATCTTGTATCCAAAATATAAGATTATGTACACCGGTAATCCAATATACCCTGTTATGAAGGTCTTGTAATCAAATGGACCATGTCCTAAGAAAACAGTGAAGTTTTTAATCAATGAAATTAAAACACACATAAATAATGCAAAATAAGATCCATATGGTTGAAATGGTGAAAAATATCTCAAATCAGTCTTTCTATCAATCCCTTGAGCCTTTAATGCGTTCATGAAAAAAATATGAGAAATTAAAATTGAAATCCAAGTAACTAATCCAAAAATTGAAACAACATTAACGAAATAATTGAAAATTTTACCTGAACCGGCGGACACACTCATATAAGCTAATAAGCAGAAACATGAACTTAAACCAAGCGCGTATATTGGAACACCATTCTTATTTGTCCTGCTGAAAAATTTTGGAGCTTTACCATTCTTAGATAATCCATATAAAGTTCTTGATGCAATGTATAAATCAGAATTCGAAGCTGAAAAAATAAATAACAAGATACAAGCATTAATGATATGAGGTAACACCGGAATACTAGCGTTTGATATAGCGATAACAAAAGCTGAGGCTGACGCTGATGTAGTTGCCTTTTTAGCTGCAACTAATAATGGATCATTATAAGCAACACACATTCCCAATAAAAAAATTGAAAAAATGTAAAAAAACACAATACGGAAAAAAGTTAATTTGATAGCCTTTGGGATACTCTTTCTTGGATTATAAGCTTCACCAGCTGTTATGCCAACCAATTCCACGCCCAAGAATGCAAATACGGCCGTAACTAACACTGACGCCCATGCAACAAACTTACCTTTATCACCAGTAATATTTTCGGAATATTCTTTGAACGCACCTGGGTTTTTCCAATATCTAAAACCTAACCTGTCATGTGTTGGGCCACCACCCAACATTAAGATAAATAACAAAATAATTAAACCTGTAATTGTCATGATTTTAAATGCTGATAACCAAAATTCAAACTCACCGAAAAATTTAACACCCAAGAAATTGATAGCAATAATCAAGATCAAGAAAACAGTGATCCAAACACCTGGATTAACTCTATCTCTGTTTATCCAATATTGTATAACCAATGCAGCAGCAGTCAATTGATTTGGTGTAATGATAAGATATTTAATTAAATAGGAATAACCAACTGCAAAACCCAATGCATGATCAACGTATCTTGAACCATAACCACTGAACCCATCCGGTAAGGCAATAAAGGCAGCCATTTCACCCAAGGCAGCCATGACCATATAGACAACAGCACCGACGAAAGAATATGCTATAAAGATAGAAGCTGGACCGGCATTAGCTAAAGCGGAACTTGTACCAATTAGTAAACCTGTTCCCAAACTTCCACCGATGGCAATCATACCTATTTGCTTCCCGCTCAAGTCTCGGTTCAATTCGTGAGAATAATTTGGTAGTGGTAACACATTTGATTCATTGATGGCGGTATTATATTCTTTTGAATGTTGAGATAAAACTGGATTTAAAAATATCGACGATGTGGTTATTGAGTTTGGATTCTTTTCTATATCAGCCATTATACTAATATGAACTTTTGCCCTTACCAAGTATAATTGAATCCATCATTAAAATTGGGACTCGGAGTATATTTATACAAGTAGTCCGTTTTCATTGTCATTAAAGGGAACCAGATAGATGCGGTGCTTCCCCAAAAATTCAAACGGTGCCAAATTGCCAAGCAAGCGATAATAGTAGCATAATGATTTCTTCAAGGCCGGATTGAGGAAAGCAGGAATAGTGATTCCTTTTTTCACGGCAATAAATTATGGTTTCTTTCTATATGAAACTGAAGATTATTTGTGTTCCAAATAATCAATTAGATTCGCGAAACGCCGTGCAATATTTTTTTTATTGGCACTACAACATTGGCAGAACTGGGTACTGAAGTCTGAATCGCTTTAAAATAAGAGATAATTTGATGGGGTAATTCTATTCTGATATTGAGCTCACTGCTCATTATATAGGAGCTTTTATTCCTAGATAGAAGAGCGGCTTTTTGACTTTGGCGCCTCTTTCAGCCTCGCAGTCATATTTTACTAGCTAAGTTACTAGCTGTATATCGAATACCGTACAATTTCCCAATCTCAGCACATGAACATAATTGGCCTTGGCTATAGATACAACATTGTAAATGCCTTGAATATCGATCAATGATAAGAAACTTAACGTCTCTTCTCATGTTAATCGAGCTTTCTCTTGGTCTTTTTAATTACTCTTGGAGATTATTTATGTTTTCGACTTTTTCAGGGCTTGGCTCGTATTTCCTTCTGGCCCAGATGCGCCGCTTCTGTTGCTTGACATGAAATGCCACGACTCACGAGCATTGGCAATTGGCAATTGTCAGCTACCAGTTATCGACGGTAGTGGACCCTGTTGAATATTGCACTCGTGAAGCGGCTTGCAACTTGCAACTTGCAAGTATATAGAGCGCTAGTACTCATGATGTCTAAATTTAAAAATAGTTTAAATCTATGAATATAATTACCTAGTTATTAATGTGCATTCAATTAAATGTCAGCAAGCTATAAGGAGCTGGCGCCCAGCTGCTTGCCAGTCTGTAAATGAAATATATGGGGTGTGTAATATATATTTTATAATATTCATAACACTTCCATTTTAATTAGTTGATCCAAAAATATTGGACCAATGTCCAGGATATTCACGCTAATCAATATGGATAATTATATCATTAATTACTCGGGTCCTTCGATTGGGAGGTACAAGTTACTGCACAAGACATCATGGTTCAATCAAAACTGATAATTAGTTAAAGAATTGAATCATATAAGGCCGGCCAGCTATCCAACAACCAAGAACTCATCACTTTGAACAACCCAATCTAGAACCCTACTCCCATTGTGCAGCCATGATATCGCAACCTTATGTCAACTTCACACTCTTCAAGAATTAGCTACTCACAGTGACTTGGGAATGATCATGGGAAACACCGTAGATGGTACTGGTATGGACGTATCATCTGCAAATAGATCTCTCTCTCTTATATTGGCTTCACAATTATCCAGTTTCTGACTCCTTCTGCACTGCAGCTTAATTAATCAATTTTCAATGATCTAGAGATCATATTAAATATTAATTACTAGGCCTTATAATAATATATTATTTTTCAAGTCGAATATATATATATTTTAATTAATTAACGTTTATAGGTAATTCGTCTGATCAATTATATTTATAATATTCAGCTGATCAATTAAAATAAATTTGTCAATATAATTAATTTAATATTAATTATTTTACAAATTAGTACTTTATAAATTGATGAATTAATAAAGAATATAACACTAGCACGCAGCTATATATAGTAGCTGTAATAATATAATATATAAACTACGTCGTTCTACGTGGTTCGGGACTAATAATTATAATTATATTATTTCGTATATATTCAATAATATATATCCCCCAGCTAATTCACAATATTAATATACATATATCAGCCAACTAGATCTAGAATTCATTAATAATTATATAATGTAATTTATAAACCCCATATTAATGCTTTAAGATTTAAGCCCGTGAGTAATTTAATTATCTAAATTTGGAAGGATGTTTAAGCTCAAATTAAAGTAGCCAATTTTAATCATTACCTCAAATTTGCAACCACTTTAAACTTGAATTCTAAGTTCTAACTCTGAAATCTAGCTTTGAGACAAAACTTGAATGTTAGCAGAAAATATACGTACAACTATGAAAAAAATTAGACAACTTGCAAGTTTAAATATCAATTAGCCTGGCTCGATTTATGAACTGACCTGCGCAACTGCAGTTGAATTTTGAATTATTAATTATATATAAATATAAATTAGTTTAATTTGCAACCATATAGCTAGCTGCGCACGCTAGCTGATCGAGTTCAAATTTATAATAAATATATATATATATATATAAATTTGTCAAATAATATATTCACAATCACTTATATATATATAGACTATAAGTATATCGACGTATTAATTAACTAAATTTTAAATCACACCGGCGCGATACGTACAGCTAGGTTAACTAACTAGTTTACTAATATAGATCCACCTCAATAAGTTGTATAAATTTTCATTAATTCGGAATTAGCTATATTATAGGCCTCAGCAATCGGCTTGCCTTCAGGGCATTAAGTCAGCTTGTCTAGCTAGTTTTTTATGATTATATATCCATGATATAATATAATTCAGAAGTCGAAGCTTTTGGCACCTATTAACTATTTGATCAAGAGCGCTCGGTAATTATAAGATGGTTGAGACTAATTAATTGATACCAGATTTTGATCTGAAAGCTAACTTTATATATATATTAATAGGAATGATGGATGAAAATACTAGCTGCTGAGTTAATAATCATCAATAACGATTTTCTCCTATAATTAATCATGATACAAATTTAGGTGAAGACATAATTAGAGAAGATATGAAATAAATTTGTCACTATAGTTATAATCGGCCATCCCCTTACACAAGAAGAGCGCTGTAGCTTAGTATATATCAAATATATGGTATGGCACATGTAATCAAATTATATTCAAATCCTACTGAATTTAATTAGTAGTAGAATGCTATAAATTGGAATGGTTTATGTATAGCTGCTGCAGCGCTATAGTTTATGATCTTCGACATGCCTAAAACTATATATTGACACATGTAATATATAAGGCTGTAGCTATATATATAATTTTCAAATAATATAATATATATAAATTTTAACTGTTATGGAGCTAAGTTTTTCTGGTCGAAGTTTTTTTGCAAATCGTAAGTTTCCAAAAAAGAAACCCTAATTAGTAATTTTAACTGTAAGATTTGGCAGCGGAGCGGCAAGCTTTTCTCAATTTTTTTTTATTGTCTTCGACCTTAATGCCGAAGATTTTACGAGCCATAGTCTCATAGATCATATCTCCCTTTTTTCCTTTTTTCCTTTAAATTTTCGATTAAGATCTTCGAGTTCACCGTAATAGTTTGCCAATTACTAGTAGAGCCCAGGCATATATATCTAATTATATTGATGTGTTATAATATTGGCCGTCGACATTTCTTTGACTTTGATAACGTCTGGTTCGATAATCTTTCTTTGAGAATATACAGTATCAGAAATATCTGTATTTCCACCTAAATTGATTCGACAACGATCTCGGAGCTCCCTGGATATCAAGACCCCTTGGGCCTTATAAGCACTTCACGAATCACGATTCACATCTAGTTCTAACTTCTAAGTTCCCCACTTTTATAAAATCTTCCCTAAAGGCCGAATTAGGGCTCTGTCAATGTTCTTAAAACACGTCAAGACTCAACATGTATACCGGAGTTTGCACCCAAAATGAAAATTTAATTCAAGAAACCTCTATTTTACCATACATTACAAATAAAAGAACATCAATGACATCCCCCTCTTCATTTCTTCTTCTTTCTTCTCGTTTTTTCTAGTTTGGCATTCACATTTGTCTAAATCCCAGAAAGTATATAAACTGATCACTTCCCGGGCCCGGGTTTCAGTTATGATTACAATTTATAATATAAATATCAAGAGTAATTTGCAAGATTTCAATTAATATGATTTCCATAAGATCTTCCCTCCAAAGAAATTTCTCTTTAAAAAGATTAATGTCAACTTTACCTCTCCATATCCCAATCACTTTGCCAAACGGTTTAAAATACACCCAACCAACAGGTTTATTCATCAATAATGAGTTCATCCCATCTATCCAGAAAAACACTTTCTCAGTGATTGATCCATCGACAGAGAAGGAAATAACTCATGTTTATGAAGCAAGACAAGATGATATAGACGTTGCTGTTGAAGCTGCTTCGAATGCTTTCAACTCAACATGGTCTACCATGGATCCACTCGAAAGAGGTAAAAAATTATACAAATTAGCTGAATTGATTGAAGAAAACTTTGAGTTAGTCTCGTCCATTGAATCTTTTGACAATGGTAAATCCATATTTTGTGCCCGTAATGATATAACATTAGTTATCAACTACTTAAAATCCTGTGCTGGTTTTGCAGATAAAATTTATGGTAAACAAATAGATACTGGTGATTCTCATTTTAATTATACAAAGAGAGAACCAATTGGAGTGTGTGGACAAATCATCCCATGGAATTTCCCTCTTTTGATGTGGTCTTGGAAAATCGGTCCTGCTTTAGCAACCGGGAACACAGTTGTGTTGAAAACTGCTGAACATACTCCATTGTCTGCATTATTCGTTTCCACTTTAGTTCAAAAATCAGGTATCCCACCTGGTGTTATTAATATCGTTTCTGGGTTCGGTCAGTATGCTGGTGATGCAATCTCAAGACATATGAAGATCAAGAAAATCGCATTTACAGGATCAACTGCTACAGGAAGAATGATCATGAGAGCAAGTTCAGAATCCAATTTGAAGAAAATTTCATTGGAATTAGGTGGTAAATCACCAAATATTGTCTTCGCTGATTGTGATCTTGAACAAACAATTAAAAATATATCAAATGGTATCTTTTATAACTCGGGTGAAGTTTGCGCTTCTGGTTCAAGAGTTTACGTCCAGGACACAATATATGATAAAGTCCTTGCCGAGTTTAAGAAATATGCTGAATCTTTGGTTATTGGTGATCCATTCAGTGAAGAAACATTCCAAGGTGCTCAAACATCAAAAGACCAATTGAACAAGATCTTATCATATGTTAAAGTTGGTCAAGATGAAGGTGCAACTTTAATAACAGGTGGTGAGAGACATGGATCAACAGGATACTTCATAAAGCCAACCATCTTTGCAGATGTCACTGAAGACATGAGTATCGTGAAAGATGAGATCTTTGGTCCTATTGTAACTGTTTCCAAGTTTAAAACAGTTGACGAGGTGGTACAATTGGCTAATGATTCTCAATATGGATTAGCCGCAGGTATACATACCAGAGATATCAACAAAGCCATCGATGTTGCCAACAGAGTTAAAGCTGGAACTGTTTGGGTCAACACATACAATGATTTCCATCACCAGGTTCCATTTGGTGGGGTTGGACAGTCTGGTATTGGTAGTGAAATGGGTGAGGAAGCCTTGGATAATTATACTCAAACTAAAGCTGTGAGAATCGCCATCACCAAACCATCTGTTTGATAATTTCTCAGGATTATTATGACTATATACAATATATATACCTATTACATATTTATTACAAGTACTTATTGTTGTAAACTATTTTGGTCCAGGAGCTAAGCTTCAGTCTGGCTGCAAAATAAATGCGAGATGCACGCCATTTGAAGTGCGGCTGAATTAAGACGACGCGGTTCCAACTTCCAAGTTCCAAAGATATTTTTATGATGACTGGCAGTGGTTGGCTGTTACATAACGGACAGTGTATAAATATACATATCCTCTCATATGTATATTTATACAATTAGTTTTCTCATATATAGCTGGTAATAGGTATGCTGGATGAATCATTATCATCTTATATTTTTTTTTTTTTTTTTTGGACTTAAGACATTCAATAACATAGATGTTAAATGTCGTAGGCTCTCTGGATGTTGAAATCTTCTAAAGACGACTGTTTAACTAACATAAACAGACAGTGTGGGATTCAAATCAACACATGCTCTATTGGACTAGGTCTAACCGGGTAGCAGCCTCCAGACACAAGCAGACCCCCTAGTTACGCGTAATTAACGATCCATTTTGTTTTCAAAGACTATATAAAAGAGAATTCGAACTGTGCTCATAACCGGGCTTCGTGGCCAAGCTGGCTAAGGCGTGTGACTGTTAATCACAAGATCGTGAGTTCAATCCTCACCGAGGTCGTTAGTTTTTTGAGTTAATTTTTTCCCTTTTAATTGGCGCTCGATTACGTAAGCTCTACAGTTTCTAATATTACTGACACGAGAGTAAATTGGCAGCAATCACATGCGGTTCTGCCAGCTGCAATAAAGTTTAGATCTCACATGTTCCTAAACTGCCCAACAACAAACCTCCAAAATTGTATAAATATTCTATTAACCGCCATACTCAAATTATATCAGTTCTCGATTTGCCGCTCAGTTTCAACAATTTTTAAATACATGCTCTTCAAGGCTGCCTGTTTCAACACACACACTTAGCTGCAGCCCACTATCTTTAGAAACCAACATGTCAAAGCTAAAATCACAAGACTCTTTGCACAATAAAGAATTAAAGCAAATCAGTCAAAGGCAAACTTCAATAGATCCAGTTATAACTGGTACAACCTTCGAAAATGAAAAATTTATTGTCCCTCAAACATACGACATGGTCAGAGCTTTATTCGATCCCACTTTAAGAAAATCCCTTTTTGAAGTTATCATATTACTCTTACTTTCCACAAACGGCTTGATTTACTACTACACGCCATCTCAGTTGAGAATCAAAATTTTCATCATAATATACTTCTTCTGGAGAATATCGTACAACTTCGGTATAGGTGTTGTTTTATACAATCAATCAAATCACAATCATCTTGTCAAATTATCGAAAAAATTTGGTTTATTCCAAAAATCAAACGCTCAAAGTAACTGGTTTCAAAGATTAATCAATTATGAAATCTACACCAAGATGGGCCCTTCATACGTTATTGAATCACACCCTGTTGAATTCAACACCTGGTTGATTTTCAGAAAGTTCGTTGATTTGATCCTCATGCAAGATTTCACCGCTTTTATTTTCTTGGTTTTATCAGCTGCAACATACAAAGATAATTTCAAAGATCAAATTTGGTATTTATCCGCTGTCAGATTCACCGTTGGGACCGTATTTATTCTTTTCAACTTGTGGGTTAAAATAAATGCTCATAATACTGTTAAAGACTATGCTTGGTATTGGGGAGATTTCTTCTTCTTACAAGATACTGAATTGACTTTTGACGGTGTCTTTGAAATGGTCCCTCATCCGATGTACAGTATTGGGTATATAGGTTATTATGGGTTTGCATTGATCTCAAAATCTTACACAGTATTGATTGTTTCACTTATTGCTCATTTTATGCAAATGGCTTTCTTGATATGGGTTGAGAACCCTCATATTGATAAGATCTATCCTTCAAATATCGAAGATGTTAACATAAACTTATCATATTTCAGCAATCTAAAACCGTTGGTTGGCTTTAAAAACTTCACTTGGGCAAGATCTTCAGATTTACTCAATCTAGTATTAGCTTTGTATGCTATTATCACACCAGTTTTCTTACCTCAAACAGGAACAGTTAACTGTATTGTCTTTGGAATTACTTTAAGTATAAAATTACTTGAATCTGTCATAATAAATACTATTTTGTTCAATCAATCAAACTACAAGTCATGGACATTATCCTATTTGTTAAAGGATTTTACAATCGACCAATCCTTCAATAAATTCGTTATATTTTATAACTCATTTTTGAATTTGACTTATTTTTCATTCATTTCATTAGCTATCAGAGAATACCTGAATTCAAATTACCTTTTCAATGATTTTATCTTACTAAGAATCATTCTAGGTTTATTAATGATAAGTTTGCAAATTTGGACAAATTACTCAATTGTTGATTCAATTGGTTATTTTGGTTGGTTCTATGGCGATTTCTTTATCCCAACCTCCAATTCTGATGTTTCCGGTAAGAAACAATTAACTGATGTTGGGATTTATAGATATTTGAACAACCCAGAGAAAGTATTGGGTATTTCGGGTATTTGGGGTGTCTTTTTAATCATTCCAACTTATTATATCTTAATATTATCTGGGGTATGGACATTGAATAATTTTATTATGATTAATATCATTGAGAAACCACATATGATTAAATTATATGGATTTCAAAACGTTTTCAAAGAATCTGGTGTTTCAAAAACTTTCAAGAAACATTTATTCAATTTTGAAAATAAAAATGGTATTGAAAATGCTGAAAATGTTATTGCAGAAGAAGGTTACGAATTGAAGATTAATAAGTTCTTGAAAGATTTACATGACTTGAATTTCAAAAATCTGGTTGATAAAGAACTTATCTTGAATTTATCGAATGAATTAATAAATGAATCTGATTTTTTGATTGAAGTTTTAAACTTGAAGAAACAATCGTTAAGAAGAGAATCAATGTCAACGAACTCAAAATCCAAAGATGAATACTATGAATCAAATTATGTGACTGTCGGTGAGCCAATAAAATTAAAATGGTCAGCACCATATTCAGACCCAAAAGATTGGATTGGTCTCTATAAAGTTGTGAATACAGGTGGTTCTAGAAAGAAAACTTTAATCACTTCTTCAGGACATTGGTTGGGCACTTCAAACTCATATAACCAGTATGAATCCGATGGAATTTTGGAAGTTGGCAAGAATACTGGATTAGTTGAATTTGGTAAAAATAAATTATACTGGGAAGAAGGTATTTATGAATTCAGATATCATAGTGGTGACACTCATAATGTCTCATATATTACTAAACCATTCGAAATAAAAGGAAATCCAATAAATGTTCCAAAAGTATTGGATAGTGCAAACATTTCTAGATTGAGCAAAGACTTAACCGATAAGATTTTTGACAAGATTGTTCCTGGATTCCAAAACGGAACAAAATTTACAAATTCAGATGCCAAAAAAGTAGTCAAGTTGATCAAATATTCCACGGACATTGAGATAGACTCTGAACTCATTACAGATGATGTTCCAAAATTATGTGAGAAATTGATCAAAGTTAGACAAATATTGGATAATTTTGGTAGTTCATGATTTAGCTGATAGTTTCATTTCAAAAAATTCAAACCTCATCATTTACAGTACTTCAAAACAGGCTTACTGTTTTTAACCGAGCTCAAAGGCTCTGGGGCTGTGCTACATATGTCATATGTGCTTATAGACTAGAAGATATAAAATAGATCGAATATAAAATCTCAAACTTATGTATTCATGATGTCCGTGTATAATTATAGGTATCTTTAATTTTCAGAATGGAGATAATTTTAATATCGGAGAAAAGAAGCTGAGGACCACTTATTATACTAAGATTAGCTGGGAAGATATTAATATTTTAGCAGTTCTACAATCAAAAAGACGGACATAAACTATTCATTTTTGAAACTATCAAGTAAATAAGAGTTGATAGTACCTCGTATCTCTTTAGACATCCCATTACAACCGTCAACTAACTTCTTGATCACTTCATCGTTCACTTCGCCTTCACCTTCTAGCCATAAGCCAACAATCTCATCGTTATTGTAGTTCATGAAGCTCACCAAAGCATCGATTGAACTTTTATCTGATTCTCCAGTTGGATCAACTATAATTTTGTTGTCACTGAATCTGATGTTTCCACTGGTCACTATATCTTTCAACTCAATTCCTGAATCCACAAGTGCAACAGAACAGCAGTTAGAGATCCAATTCGTTATGTTTAAGAGATTCGACTCATCATTGGATATGATTGTAATATGAATATCAATAGCAGATTTAGGATATTTTTCCAATAAAATTGAGGATATCAATGACGTTTCTAAATAAGATGATATTTTCTGTTCAATGTTTGTTAAGCCTGACTTCCCGTTGTTATTGAAGTTGTTGATTATATTGAAGATTTCGTTGCTTGGCTGAGAAAGATACGGCAAGAACTTACACTCAACTGAAAATGTAGCTCTCTCTATGAATGAGCCTCTGATCGGCCTTGGGCCAAAGACTGAGACCGAGACTATTGTACCATCAACTTCCAAATAAGCTGAACCGTTAGCATTTGTTATCAACCCAGTCTTCAAGAACATCTTTCTTATTTCATCATTCGGTTTCGATTTCGTGGTGTCTTTTGTTTGTTGGGATGGGGAGTTATCGAACTTGATAGGCTCTGCAGCCAAGGGACCTAATAGTCTTCTTCTGTCGCTCACGTTCATTCTCGCGTGATTCCTTTTTGTATTATCTGTATCCGCTCAAAACTGAAATCTTCTTCTCTTCTGGTAGTTTAAAAATGTCTAAACTTTTGATAAAAATTTCCATCAGAGTTCATAACCGGTAGATTTCAAGCGATATACAAACTACAGTTTTTCGCAGCCATTTCAGTTTTTTACGGGAAAAGAACACTATAAAACTTCAAATTAAATCACAAACAAAAAACACAAAAAAAAGTTCCGAAAAGAAGGGTAAAAGAAAGGAAAAGTAAAATAGTCAATCAGAAGGAAAAAAATCAAAATTGTCAAAAAAGCAGATCAGAAATTGGAACTTTTTTGTAAGAACAACCAAAAAAATAAAACAATCAATAAAAAAAACACCTTTACCATATTTAATTATCTTCCACTGGAGACTTGGGTATTGAAGCGACTCAACTTTCCTGGTTTGTCCCGCAACGTACCATGGGAAGAAGTGACGCGAGGTCTTGGTAAATGATGTCTATCAGAGTTAGCATCTTTCATTTCTTGCGACATATTATATTCCTGAAGTTCACTAGTTTCGTGAGTATTCGGATTGGCTTCTTCAATCTCAGTATCACCTTCATTATAATCATCATCGAATGTTAAATCCTCAATACTTCTATGAATAAGATAACGCAAAGCATTATACCAGATATTATGACGCTGCCTTGTTGGACAAGTAATCTTGATAGAACGGTTTTGAGAATGAACAATAATACTCTTGTGGTACAAACCAGGCGGAAGAGGATTATTATCATCAACACTTTCAACGCTAACAATAGCAGCAGCACGTGTTTTAACATCTGATGGATCTCCCAAAACAGGGTTGGAAGTAGACCAGTAAAGAGTTAATGAATATGGATGAACCCAGAAGTATCTTTCATGGCGATTTTCAGAAATCGAGCTAAAAGGACCAAGACGACGATAATACTTGAATAAGTATTCACCGATAACAGTTTGTGTTATTGCTGGAATCATGTTACGATCAGTAAGTGAAATATTAGTAGCAATTGAGAAACCAGCTGTTTGAAGGCTATGAGGAACACTATTAGCTCTAGATTGAGTTGATATTCTAGATTGAAGTGAATTTCTTGATTGATTGGAAAACCTTGAATTGGCTGAGATCTTGGATTGTGGTGTAGCAGATAATTTTCTTGAATTAAGGATTGGAGGAGGTGGTGAAAAATGATCATGTGTTTGTGGGCTTCCTTTATCTGATGGAGTTTTATAAATATCACGTTCGAAAGTTGCATGTGGACCATTAATTGGAGTAGTTTGTTCACGAATCAATCTGAAGCCACGTTTTTCAGCATTTTGCAAGAAAATATCATCTGTAATCTTTTCAACCGAAAGAGCATCATTCTTAGTTAACTTATTGTAATACGTGTTAGGAAGAACAACAACCTTCTTAACATCTGGAGTTCTAGAAACAGTAGTAGCAACGAACGATTGCTCTGGAATACAAAGTAAACCAATCTTTCTACCAGCATCAGTGAACTGAGTCTTATCAGAAAGGATCTGTGCGGTTTTTCTGTATTCAGAGAATTTATCAGCAGGAACAACAACTAAACCAAGTTCAGCAGCTTTAGCAGCTAAATCTTCAGCCGAAATCTTCATCGAATTACTGAGACGGTTAGATTTAGTCAATGTTTCATACCTAATGGTTGAAATAACCATTAAACCATGCTCAGCAGCCTTTGCACTAAGTTCCAGTTCGGTGAAAGGAACAGACCCCGAAGTTTTGAGTTCCTCATATTCAGATTGAGGCAAAGTAACAAGATTGTATTTAGCAGCATTCTCAATAAAGTACTGTTCATCAACAGAGTCATGGATCGACCTGGATTCATCGTTCGCGCCATTTGAGGTTTTTGCATTTTGTAGCGCACTTAATTGTTCACTGTCAACAACAGAGTAACCCAACTCTGAGGCTCTTACTTTGACATTATCTTCGTCAAGGGTCTTGCCAAATTCTTCTCTCATATCCTCTAATTCAGCTTCAGTTAACAACAACAATCCGTATTTGGAGGCAGCTTCTCTAAGCTTAGCTTCATCAATGACAGCTGACTTCTCCTTTTCTTCTAATTCATCAGCAGATAATACAACTAATCCAAAGGTAGGAGCAACAATTTTAATATAAGCTTCATCAACATTATTTTTCGCCTTCAAGTCATCCAAATCCTTCCTCTTCAACAAGGCAAAACCAAGTCCAGAAGCACGACTCTCAATCTCTTTCTCATCGAGACTTCTAACAATTTCTTGTCTCTGAGATTCCAAATTATCCGAGTTCAAGACAATAAGACCGAGCTCAATAGCTCTTGACTTTATAAGTGCCTCATCAACATTACCACCAGCAACAATATCTGATTGTGAAGGAACATGTTCAGCAATTGGAATAGCTACCAAGCCAAAACTACCAGCTTTTGCGATAACAGATTCTGTAGACCAAGAGTCGGCAGAGTGTTCAGCAATAAGGTCTTTGTGTTTGCTATTCTCTTCTTCTAAGAGTCTTAATCTGTCGCTAGGAATAGCAACTAAGCCTAAAGCTTTAACTTTGTCATTAACATTATTTTTCGTAAGAACGTGATCAACTGAATCTGTCGACAAGCTATTCTTTGCGTTTTCAAGTTCTAACTTCAAAAGTTCATAATCTTTAGTCTTCAAAACAACCAAACCGAGCTCCTTAGCTCTGCTTATAATTTGCTCTTCTCCGATATCTGGATTTATGGTATCATTTAATGATTTTTCAACAGCTAAATCATATTCAGCCTTCGGTAACAAAACCATACCCAAATCTTCAGCATGTCCCGCTAACGTTTCTTTACTGAAATAAACGGATTGTTGTCTGCTGACAGGGGCGAAAGACAAAGCATCAATAAATTCATCATCTTCAAGCTCATCCTCAGAAATAAAGGCAGCCAATTCTTTACTTTCATATTCCTGGATTTTAGGTATCTTATCAGCGTCTTCTTGTGAAATTAACACTAAACCCATAGCTGCAGCAAGAGCATCTAAATCTTCCTTTGAAGATGTAGAGATAGTACGTTTCTTCAAGATATTTTTGTATTCCTCAACAGGCAAAACCACTAATTTAAATTTCTTTGCCCCATTATATATATCGCTTATAGTGGGAGTGTACTCTTTTTGGTTATCCAACAAACGTTTATACTCATCAGCTGCAACTGGAACAAATCCAAGAGACTTGGCTGACTCCATGACCTTTTCATTTTGAGATAATGAGTTCTCATTTCTTATAATCTCTTCAAAATGTTCTTTACTAGCAAGAACCTTCCCTTTAGGTTTTCCAGAAGTTGGAGACATTGGTACTTTTGAAGCTACCATGGACGAATATACTTCTTCAGGAACCAAAACATGACCAAGCTTTTTAGCACGAGTTTCCAATTCACCTTTAGACATACTGCCCAAAGATTTAACCATAGATTTGTGTTCAGCCACAGGTATGACAACAAATCCAAGATTCTTAGCACGTCTATCAAGTATCTCTCTATCAGGGTTTTCAATCTTCGACATGAACTCAGAATACTGATCGCGGGTTAACACCACCATATCAGCGCTCTTGGCTAAATTAACGATCTCTTCTTGGGAAGGCAGGATTCTAAATCTTTCCAATTCTTTGACTTTCCCCACTGGTAACACTTCCAATTCATATTTAGCGGCTTGAGCACGAATTTCCTCAAGAGTGGGACTTTCGTTACATCGTTTCAATTCAGTAAACTCAGATTCTGGAATGGCAACCAAGCCTAACTTTGAGGTATGCAATACAATATCATCCACGCTTGGATCCGAAGCCTTTCTCAGATATTCCTTAATCAAATTAAGCTCACCAATTGGTAATATACCAATTTCTAACCTCTTTGAATGGCTTGATAATTCATCGATTGTTGGTTCAGTTGTAATACGCTTGAGCTCATCGTATTTTGACTTAGAGATAGCAACAAGACCTCTGGTCAAAAGTGATTGCCTGAGTGAGAAGTTATTTGAAGATAAAGCTGGAGAAGATTGGCCATCAATTTCACTAACTTTCTCATCAGAAAGATCCTTTATCGAGCCACTAGAGATGACAACATATCCATGAGTCTCAGCTGCTTTGATAACAATATCCATATCAGGATCTCCAGCCAGTTTCAACAAAGTAGCATATTCTTCCAATTCTATAAGCTGGTATCCCTTTTCGAGTGCTCTTTCTTTCATTGCAGAGATATTATTCAACAAATCATGTACGATCTCACTATGCTTCACACTTTCTTCTTCAGCAGCCTCTATTTTAGATAATAAGGAATCATAATCTAATGTGGGTAATAAAACAAACCCTTGGGATTTAGCTTTATCCTCTAACGACTCTTCTGCAACTGTCTTCAATTGTTGATAGTCATCAGCCCTAAGGACTTCCAATCCTAATAACACTGCATGTTCCCTAACAAACTCAGATGTAGGCGATGAAATCTTGTTTCTCAATTCCTCATAGTCTGCTTTTGCTAAAACAACCAAGCCTGTTGCTGAAGCTTTCTCTTCAACAGATTCTTCGAAGCTCTTCAACAACTTTTCATTTTTCTCCTTTGATAAAACTACCAAACCCAAAGCAGCCGCCTTTTCAGTGATATGATCGGATGACGGAGAATCAGAATTCTGTACTAAGCTTGCGAAGCTGCTTTCTGGAATAACTACCATACCGGATGCCTTAGCTTTAGCTTCAATCGTCTCATTTGCAGAACCGATTAATCTTTGATGTTCCTCTTTATTCACAACGTTGAAACCAAGCGCAGATGCTTTCTCTGAAAGATAATCGACATTTGGAGAATCAATACTACTGGTTAGAGCCTCAAATTCCGATACAGATAAAACCTTCATTCCATTAGTTTTGGCTTTCTCATCAAGAGTTTTATTAGCTCTATCCAGTAATGATTGGTGGTCTTCCTTCTTCAAAACAACATAACCAAGATCAGACGCCTTTTCGTTGATATGATCAATGGTTGGTGATAGTGTAAGTTTCTTCAAGCTCTCAAATTCACCTATATCGACAGCCACAAGACCTGATGCTAATGCCTTCTCATGAATTGGTTCATTGTGAGATGCTATCAAGTCTTCATATGTTTCATTATTAACAACAACCATACCAGACGATTTAGCTTTAGATTCAACTGACTCGCTTGCATCTTCCAACAACTTATCGTATTTCTGAGATGACAAGACAATTAAACCAGCTGTTGTTGCCTTGGATTCAATTGATTCATTCGCTGAAGTAACTAAATTAGTGTACTCATCTTTTGGCACTATCACCAATCCAGCTGCTTTGGCTTTTGATTCAATTGGTTCGTTGAAAGAACCAACTAACTTATCATATTCTCCCTTACTAACAGCGACATGACCTGCATTAATTGCTTTGGACTCAAGCGGTTCATTGAAGGAGCGAACTAAAATTCCATACTCACCATTTGAAACAATTGTGTGATCATGAATAGCAGCTTTTTCTTTAAGATGGTCAATGCTTGGAGATAGAGCATTTTGTTTAAGATCTTGATAGTCTTCGCTAGAAATAACACTCATACCAAGAATAGAAGCCTTTTCAACAATGTGACTTTGTGGTGGATTATTAGCATTTTTGACCAAAGTAACATGCTCAGTATCTGAAAGTATCTTGTAACCTAACTTACCAGAATGCTCCTCAATGTATTTAGTTGAAGGTGACTCTATGGATTGCAAAAGATCTTGGTACTCATTTTCTTTCAACACAGTGAAACCAAGCGCAGTCGATTTCTCGGTGAGATACTTGATACTTGGATCTGAAACCTGTTGCAACAAACTATCATATTCAACTTTTGGAATAGCAACAAAGCCCCATTTAGATGCCTTCTCAATAATTTCATCCTTTGAAGGATCTGCCAATTTTTCAAAGTCAACATCAGCTAATACTGTATAACCAATAGAGTTTGCTTTGTCTTCCAATTGTCTTAATGTTGGAGACTCAATAGATTCCACCATACCATCATATTTCAACTTTGATAAAACAACATAACCAGCAGATTCCGCCTTGATTGTAAGATAATCAACGGAAGGAGAATCGAATTTTGTCTTATTGTCTCGCAATTCATCTTGAGAAATCATTGCAAATCCAAGTGCCAGCAATTTCTCTTCCAAATGAGTTATGGACGGATTCTCGACAGATGAGACAAGACCTTTATGAGTTTCCCCATCAACTAACACAAAACCTAAACCTTCTGCTTTGAGAGAAATGAAATCAGTATCTGGCTCTTCAACATTCTTCAACAAAACCTTCAATTCTGAGTTGCTAATCACCGCCAAGTCCAACTTATTGGCACAGTCAACGATATATTCCTTCGAGGGACTGGATACCTTTGAAAGTAACGCTTCATGTTGTTCCTTAGGCAAAATCACAAGACCAGCATATTGAGCTTTCTCTTCAAGAAGTTCGCGTGATGGAGTCTGAAGTAATTCTGTGAGTTTCTCATGATCATCTTTAGGAATGACAACCAAATTCAATTTATCAGCCTTCTCCATTATGTGGAGTTTATCAGGATCATTGGCAAGCTTATTCAATTTCTGGTATTCTTCAGACGGAATGAAGGAGTGATTGAAAGATTTCGCTTTTTCTGAAAGGAAACTTTTGGAAGGATTTTCAATTGTTTCTAAAAGCTCTTTACGATCTGCTGAAGGAATAACCATAAGATCATGTTCCAAAGCTTTCTGTGATAAGTATTCTTTAGAAGGTTTTTCGAAACTTAATTTCAACGAGTGGTACACATCTTCTTTTACTGCGATAGAATCGAAGGACTTCAACTTTCTTTCCAAAAATTCCAAGCTTGGGTTCTCTAATGATTCGGACAACATATCATAGTCTTCTTTTTGCAATAAGACTTGGCCAGTTTCGACTGCCTTCTCAGACAAGTATGCTTTTGTAGGGTGATCAATCTTCTTCAATAAAGATTCATATTTAGGAACAGACAATGCTATAAGACCAGCAGCTGTTGCTTTCTCAATGATATGTTCCCTACTTGGTTCGTTAGCCTTCGAGTGTAATTCAGCATGTTCTTCTTGAGGAATAGCAATCAAACCATGAGATTTGGCAGCTGATGAGATAAAGTCAATAGAAGGAGATTCATAAGTTGTTTTCCAGACATTTAAGTCAGCCACAGGGACAACCTCATGACCGATCAAAGCAGCTTTTGAAGATATCACATCCTTAGAAGGATTCATTAAAACATCATGGTCCAGTTTTGGTAAAACAACTAAATCTAAATCTGAAGCCTTTTCTGTCAAACGTGAACGCGATGGGGTATTAGCGTTATTCAACAAAGTATTATAATCAGTTTTATCAATCAATTCGTGACCAGATTCAACGGCCTTTTCTTGGAGATAAGCGACACTAGGGTGTGAGATTGATTTTAACATAGTTCTATGCTCTTTATTCAGCAAAATAGTATATTCTAATACAGAAGCTTTGTCAGTTATATGATCTATACTTGGAGAGTGTGCATCATTGACCAATTTGGTATGTTCTTCCTTATCAATAGCAATAAGACCTATATCTGAAGCTTTTTGCATAACATGACTCTTGTCGGGGTTGTTAGCCTTTTCAACCAACTCATCATATTCTTCAGATTCCATAGCAGTCAAACCGATGGCGCTGGCTTTCAACTTGATATGATCCTTGTCTGGGGACTCGGCTTTGTTCAATATATTTTGGTAACCATCGTCTGACAACACAGTCAATCCAATTTCAGAAGCTTTAGCCTTGATATGATCTTTATCTGGAGTATTAGCTTTCCTGGATAAATCTTTAAATTCTTCATCAGCGATAATAGCATATCCATTATCTTTAGCCTTGTCCTCAATATGAGAAATCGAAGGATTGGTACTCGTTTCAAGCAAATCAGCATATTCCTTATCAGCAACTGCTATCAATCCATGTTGACCAGATTTTTCAACAATATATTCTTTGGATGGCTTCTCTATTTGATTTAATAAATCTTGATGATGTTTTATACTCAATGCAATTAAGCCAGCGTTAGAAGCGATTTCTTTAATATGTTCGGAAGGTGGATGGTAAGCTAAACCTTCCAATGTAGTATGATCAGCTGCAGACAAAGTAACCATACCAAACCCAGCACTCTTTTCCTTGATATGATCTAAAGGTGGCTCGTGAGCTAAAGCTGATAATTCGTCATATTTACCTTGAGGTAAGGTAACCAAACCCAAGTTTGATGCCTTCTCATTGAGATGCTCTATTGATGGTTCATTAACGGTGTTCACTAAATATTCATGATCAGATTGAACCATTGTCACTAAGCCATGGCTTGAGGCTTTTGAAATAACGTGCTCTAATGGAGGTTGATGGGCCAATGAAAGTAATTCATCATGTTTTCCCTTCTCTAATGTAACCAACCCGTGACTGGAAGCTTTTGAAATAACGTGGTCCAAGGACGGTTGATGAGCAAATGAGACTAACTCATCGTATTCATCTTTTTTTAATGTAACCAAACCTAAGCCTGTAGCTTTTTGATTAATGTGATCCAAAGATGGATTATCGACAATATTGACCAATTCATCGTATTTACCTTTCTCTAAAGTGACCAAACCCAAACCGTCAGCTTTCGAAGTAATATGAGCAACAGATGGAGCATGAGATAAATCGCACAACTCTTTGTAAGTGGCTTCAGATAATGTAACCAAACCTAGATCAGTTCCTTTTGAGATAATGAAATCTTTATCAGGGTTGTCAATATTTGCCAATAATGAGTTATATTCATCGCTTGAGATAGTTGTCAAATTTAATTGTTTTGATTTTTCAATCAAGAATTCTTTTGATGGTTTATTTGCAGTCTGTTTCAACGATTCATAAATTTCAACTGGGGATATAATAAAGCCCATTTCAGATGCTTTTGAAGATAAATAAGTCTCTGACGGATTATTATAACTTTCAACATCCAATCTCATTATATCCAATTCCTTAGTTGATAAAACTGACGAGCCAAATTGAGCAGCCTTTGACACAATATAGCTTTCAGAAGGATTTTCATAATCATATGATACTTTATTTAATCTATCGATTTCATCATTTGATAAACAACCATATCCAATCTTGGAACTTTCTTGAATCAAATAATCAGGAGATGGTTTGTTAAATGAACTTTCAGCTTTTTTCAAACGATTCAATTCTTCATTTTGAACACAATGGAAACCCAAAGCTGACGCATTTTGGAATATATAATCTTTTGAAGGATTAATATAATTCTCGCTGATTGCAGTGTATTTGGAATGATCATTTTCCGAGATAACAACTAATCCTCTTGAAGCAGCATTAGATGCAATATAATCATGTGAAGGATTCTTGAACTGTTTGGAAACATTCACCAAATCAGAATGTTCGTTGAAAGGTAACACAACTAAGCCTCTTGATTCTATCTTAGAGATCAATTCATCTTCAGTTGGTTCTCTATTAACATCAGCCAATAATTTCTGATGATCCAATTTATTAATCAATACAAAGCCGACTTCATCAGCTTTGATTTGTAAATCATTAATATCAATTGGTTTCACCGATATCAATTCATTATATTTATCAACAGGTAATAACACTAAGTTATTTTCCGAAACATAATTATCAATCTCATCTTTGGTGATGCTTGGCTTACTGAATACATCTAGCTCATTAGATAATGGTTGGGCGATAAAATCATCATCATTATCTGTATCAGAATCAGTTGTTATCAACCTTGGGGCACCGCGAGTTGGACTATAGTTTGTACCTGAATTACCTTCAAAATCCTCCCAATTCTGGTCTGTTGGGAAATCACTTGAATCATCTAATATTGTGAATTTCGATGATCTCTTGCTAGCCATTAATGAAGCAGAATTTCTATTTGTAGGAGAGTTCAAATCAATCTTGGATCTAATTTTCTTAGATTTCGTTGGAGTATCCATATTAGCAGATAACAATTTCTTCTCCAATTCTTCCTTTTCTATCTTATATTTGATTAAAGCAGATCTTAATCTTTGAATAGTCTTATGTGAGTGGTTTAGTGACGCATGCAAAGTTTCTGATTCTAAAGCTGGATTTGAGTGGTCGATTTGTTTAACAGGAGACATTGGAGGTTCATTATTTATCAATTGATCTTCATCAGTATCAGAATCTGAAAATTGATTATTTGCTTGCAAGTTTGGAATATTTGATAATCTCTTTGAAGATCTTCTTGAAACTGAGTTCTTATCTTTGATATCTGATAATTTTTTATGCAAATCATCATTCTCATCATTCAATTCATTGACTCTTTTATTCAAAGATTTCAATTCCTGAGACGAGCTAATCTTTATCACTTCATTCTCATTTTTCAACTCCAAATTTTCAGCTTTTAACTCTTCAGTATCATTTTTCAAGTCGTTCAATTTTATGGACTGATCTTGGTAAGACTTGTTAACTTTGACAAATTGTTGATTAACGGATTGGAACTTATCATTCAAGTTTTGCAATGCAGTTTCCAATTCCCAGTTTCTTTCTTTCAAATTGTCTTCATTGGAAATTAGAGAATCTTTCGTAGTTTGAAAAGCTCTTATTTGTTCTTTGTAGTTTTCAACCTCTTCAGTCTTAGCTACTAATTGAATCTTATATCTTTGACTTTCAGCAGTTAGTCTACGACATTCACCTAGCAAATTTTCACTTAAACCAACAACAAAATTCATATCATTACCTTTACTTTCGGGACCTAAAGCAACCGGCTGATTCAGAGGTATTACTGGCATTGAAACTCTTCTAGACGATTCCTGCTTGAAATAGTTAGTACAAAGTATGGAGAAGCAAATAAGAAAGGATACACACCTTTTTAGCAGTTTTGGATGAGTGTAATTTATGTAAATCACTTATGGCATTTGAATCCTTATCATCAGATCTTTGATTTTGATTACTTTCCGTAAATTTTTTGGAATTTTCAAACAATTTTTTTTGTATATCAGAAAATTGACTTCTTATATCATCTCTTGAAGATTTCTTATTTAAAGACATCTTTGATGCAATTCAATGAATTGAATTCTAATCAAATCTGGTGAAAATGAAGAAAAACTTTTCAATATTTATCTGCTGATCTTGTAGAATTCAATAAAAGTCTCAAATAAAAATGGCCCACAGTATAAGCCTGAGTTGAAATCGAAGATATACTGAGATGAATATTAGCAGCAAACCAATACTTAAGTGACTGTCTTCAAAGTTCTTGTAAGTTGTTGGACAACAAATCTGATTGACGTTTGAGACATTAAATTTTTGTTTTGTTTTAAATCGCTACGCGTAGACGTAGTAACAAATAACTTAGTTAAACTTTGAGAAGGGCGCATAACCGAGACTTTAGGGAGAGAAAGAAGCGCGCCTCGACGGCCGAGTCCCGACTCTAACTGCAAGCCGCTAGGGGCCGTAAAGTCTCGTATTTTACGCAGCAAGAAAAGCCCCTTAACGGATTACGACGATAATCATGATAATACTGCTGTAAGATTATGATACACCAAACACATCATTTATATAAGAAAAATTCTAGTTTACCAAATATTACAATTATTTATCTTTTTTTTCCTGTATGCCTTTATCCCTGACAGCATTGAGAAAACTCTCAATACCTTCACCAACATATTGATAATTCAAGCTTCTTGACACAATTCCACCAGCACCATTTTTCAAAGCATTACTCAATTTATTAGAAGATGATTTGAAGAAGCCACTTCTCAAGACGCTCAACAATTCGTTTTTATTATGCGGGATGGATGAAGGTAAATATTCATAAAATTTAGTTAACTGATCTTCTGACAAAGAAGAAATGTATTTTGAAATCAAATCTGGGGAAATAACATCCGAAATCTCATAGAGTGGCCTATCTATTTATTAGTATTTTATTAATATACATATATTATCATTGCAGAATTGTAAAGTTGAATACTCACTGTGACGAACCAACGCTACTGGACTCTGTTTTGATAGTTGATTCAGCTTCTGCAGACTCTTCCTCTTCGTCCTCATCAATCTCTTCACCCAATAGCCTGTTGATCTGCTCAGTTATTTCTATATCTTTTTGAGTCAACTTGCTTAAATCATCATCATCACCAACATCTTGTAACCAATATAAATTCTTAGCGCCAGATGACAAAAATGTCAATGTGAAGACTCTACCAGTTTTACATGATTTCACTTGTTTCCAAGCTACATCCCCTGGAATAACCAAAAAGCTTTCTGATTCCACACCAGCAGATTTATCCTTTGGTGTCCAAATAAAGTCAAAAAACCCTTCCTCTTCACTCTGTTTGATTGAAATTTCTCCCTTCATTGGATGTGGTGTACATAATTTTGAGACTTCGTCAAACGAGACTCTTCCTGCATTGAATTTGTATAAAACACTCATTTGTACTTTTGAATCTGCTGTTATTTCTCTCGATTGAATCAACACAGAATACTCAAACAAAAATGTTAAAAATCAGTTCTTCTTTCCTGTTTCTTGGTGAAGTTGGATATCGAATCGCCACTACAAAATCGATATTTATTCAGATCTCCTTACCCGGTTCTTGTTGTAAGTGTGACTTCTGAAAGAAGGTGTGAAAGAAGACCTGGTTCAACATGGTGAAGAGCAATATTATACCGAGTAGCGGACCCTTTTAAGATGCTGCTGTTCCCACCGGATGATATAAAGCCTTTGGTGAAGGCAATTTCGCAGCTATTGCTAAAGAAGAACCAAACGTTGGCCATATCTGAAGCAGCTTGTGGTGGATTACTTTCAGCTTATATCGTATCAGTTCCAGGTGCTTCAAATTTCTATATTGGTGGGAAGTTGGTCTATAGTTTGAAGCAGAGATTAAAGTTGTCTGGATGGACAGACGAAGAGATCGTTGACTACACTGGTCCATCTGAACAGGTTGTTTTGAAATTAGCAAGAACCACAAGATACGAGCTAGGCTCGACATATGTTTTATCAGAATCTGGTTTTGCCGGACCTTCACTTGATCTACATTTGAACACCCACATCAAGGTGAATAACGCTGAAGTTGGGACTGTCTACTTAGCACTTGCTGGTCCAACTGGTGAGATATCAGTAGTGCACCATACACATTGCCATGATAGATCACTCAATATGGCTATGTTTGCAAAGTTGGGGCTCGAATTTCTCTTAAAAGAACTCCAAAAAGAATGAGTGCCAAGATTATATCCTCTTCCAATTTATCTACAAGGCGATAAATAGAGGAAATATTACGATTAATGAGATTTTTATTTGAATGAATTCAGTAAATAAATGTGTTTTCGAACACTGTAAAATAATTCAAACTCGAGTATCCTGCATATAATCAATCTTGTTTTGATTTGAACATGGGCCGGACAGAATCAATAAAAGGTGAAATGAGCTGAGATTAAGCGCCCAAGTGATCTTCAGTTGTCACAATTGAGCCAATATTTTGTTTATGCTATTTTGATTCTTCAGGTATGTTATTTAGCTGTTTAACTTGTTCTTTTGCCCAAATCGTCTCTTGAATCACGAGAGCCAAAAACTAATATCATGAGTTTAGGATGGATCATCAAGTACCGCTAAGAAGTGGTAAACCTTTAACAAGAAGAAAGCCTCCTCCCCTCACAAATGGAGAGGTCAAGGCCAATGTACTAGAACCGAAAGTGCAGCGTGCTTCCATGGAAAGATCATCAACGCTTTCCTCCTACAGCTCGTACAACTCAAACAATTCGTATCAACATTCATCTACTTACAACCAGTGGAATTCTCCCAACTACACCCGTTCAGACCAGAATACATTGATACTGCCAATGGAAGCAAATCATAGTGGATATCATGGCTCTCCATCATCTGTACAATCACAAACTTACTCAAATTCGTCAACCTTAGTTTCAACACCTATGTCAATTAATCCCCCTCCTCTTCCTACGAAACCTCCAAAAGAGATCTTGAGAAGACAATCCCTGGCCATGCGAGAGTTTTTAGGGGACAGTTATTATGATAACAGAGCAAGACATTCCATACCAAGTGATCCACCAAGAGGAAATATGTCGTTTGAAACCCCTAGGCCAATGGGGCCAAAAGAATTACCAGATTATTTCATTCAAGATACAAATCCATACAAATCAGGGCCAACATCTCATAACATATACTACTCAAAGGTGAACTCCCCTTATGCTAATGTATACGATTCATCCTTACAACCATCTACTCCAACGGAGAATTATCATGAACCAACTTTCAACAATAGAGCATATTATCAACCAAATCAAACAACTCCTTACCCACTAGAGGAATCAGACTATATCAGCTCGAGTCCCGAATACCCAGAAATAGCATCCTATGATCCATTTGGTCCTGCAAAGACTCAACATAGCATAATCCGGGATAATCATATGAAGCTACCTCCTTTGTCCTCTGGAAGTTTGAGGAGTAGTGACTTTTCAACACTGAATAAGACATCAGATATTGGCAACAGGAACCAATCCTTGCGAACTCCTGGATCACTGAAGTCTGGTTCTCCCATTAAACCGGACAAAACTTTCCCACCAAAATCCAGATCATCATGGTCCATTTCCAGTAGATCTCCATCACCAAGAAAATATGCTTCAGTTGGGAATTTAGCGACAATAAACAAATCTTTGGAAGACCTAACAATCTACGATGATAATGAAGGCTACAATATTCCACAGTATTACGAGGATAATGGTTCAAGGTCACCTACATTATCTTCAGGTTGGAATTCTGATAATTTAGAAGACAAGCTGACTGGTCAATTAACAACAAGTACATCGCTACCACAATTACCTTCTGTCCCCTTTTCCTCGATAGAGAAAATTGACCTCCAAAATAACATATCTGTATTGAAGAAGAAGGATGACGAGTTGCCCCCAATACCTTTAGATTTGCCTGCGTTACCCTTTTCTTCATCAAGTTTGGTGTCTACCCATTTTCAAAAATGTGAAACTGTTTGGTCATTGTCAAGTGTTTTCAATTGGTGCAAATTTTTAACTATATGGCTCCATGATTCTGATATACCGAAGACCGAATTCAAAACTGCTTTAGTGAGATTGATATTCTACCATCGTCCCAACATTCCATTGGATACAGTTGAGAAAAATGTGAATTATATCATAAGTACATTCCTTGATAACATGCTTATAGCATACAAGAAAAACGAACAAGAACCAAAGAAGGAAGATACTGTTTTATTTTTCGATAAATATGTGAATGGAGTTTTACCTGATTTAACGAATTGTTACTGCAGCCATAACGTGAATGAAGATTTGAAATGTTACTCTTCTCAATGTTACTTGAATAATATATTGAACAACAATTACAAGCTCAAAGCTATGAGTATTGATGATATAGTGCTAGGTTCAGATTGGCCATCACATTGGAAACTAACAGCTGACGACTTTACAGGGATGGATCAAAAAGAAGTCAAGAAGCAGTGTCAGATATTCGACTTAATAAGGCGTGAAAATCAGCTTGTTATTGATGGTAAACGATTTGTTGAAGTTTACGGTCAAAGTTTTTTGAAGCAAAATCCGCCTATTGTTGGAGATGCTGAAAAATTCCATGACGATGCTTTCATGGTACTTGAACCGTTCATTGAAATTCACAGAAAATACTTGGTTGAACCGTTATTGGAGATATTAATTAATGAAGGTAAATTTGTCACCAGTATATCTGAAATTGCCGAAATATTCATCGAATGGACTCACGTTGCTAAAATGCCGTTCTTAAAATACAGTGGGAAATTTGAAGTTGTGAAAGCTGTATCGTCCAATGAGAAATTCAAAGCTTGGTTATACAATGTTGATCCTACAGATAAAGAACGTGAAAGATATTTCACCCGTACATTCTTCAAACCAGTTACAGAAACACCACTAACTTTAAAAGAGATTGGTAGTGGTTATTCGGAAGAAAGTACAGAGTACCAGAATGTAATGAAAGCGGTTAGATTGATCAAGAAACTAGGTGAGAAGGTCGAACAGATGCAGTCGCATACTGAGAAGATCCAAAACTTGAAAGCAGTGAAACTGCAGTTAGTCTGGAAACCTAATTTGGAGACAAGATTAAATTTGGGATCTGAGAATAGGGAATTGGTCAAAAGAGGTGACGTTACAAGAAAAGGTGATCTTAAGATTAACTCATATGCTGCTCACTTGATATTACTAGACAACTTTCTCCTTATAACTGATATGGTCAAGTCGTCAAAGAACGTGTTCAAATTTAGAGTCTCTGAGAGACCTATACCGATAGAGTTTTTGTTGGTTGAAGTCAAAGACGAAACTTCACATTCACCCATCGATATTAAACAAGGAATTGATCTATTGAGGACGGCGACTGCTACCAGTGACGTTACTTTAAGTGAAGAACCCTCGTCGTATGCTTTTAAGATCCGATTCGCAGGGCGTGGTAAGCATAATGCGTTCACTTTTTCGACTAAGTCAGAGTCTGATAGATCAGAATGGTTGCATGCATTGGAAAGAGTGAGATCTCAGTTATGTGAAAGATTGAATAAAGGTGACCCATTTATGGTTACGGTTGTTACAGATTCTGCGTTTGCATATGAAGAATTTGAAAAACCTACTAAACTACCTCTATGTGCTCCCAATGATCCGATTGATGTTGCTTGTAACAAAGTTCACTCACACTCTCAGTTGGGAGATTTTCCAAGACCATTATTTGTAAGTAGGGTTCTTTCATCTGCTACTTTCAATATTGGGACCAAAAAATTTAATTTGATAGGTTTAAAGTTTGGTGTTTATGCAAATGAGTCTGAAGATCCCAGGTCCTGGAAGAGAGTATTGGACTTATCAATGATTTCTCAGATCTCTGTGTTAGTCGAAATGAATTTGGTGATTGTTTTATCGAACAAGTTTTTACTTTATTATCCTCTTGACGCGTTGCTTTCAGTTTATAAAGGGAAAAGGGTCAGAATATCTGGTACCAAAATTACTAATAAAGAAGTATCTTTTTATAAGGTGGGACAGCATAAGGGGATGACAATGCTATTCTATGCAAAAGCTAGAAGCACATCGTCTACAACTTTCAAAGTTATTATTCCTCAAACTGATAACGGTGGTGTTTTCAGCTCATTCAGTGTTGCGAAAAAATTTTATATACAGGCTGAGTGTTATGGCATATCTATATTCAATACCACATTTGCTATCCACACCACAAAGGGCTTTGAAATTTTGGATCTAGACAAATTGGTTCCACGATCAGTTCCCGAATTACCTGCTGCTGATCAGACAAAGAAGGTTGACAGTTATAGCAGAAAACCTTTAGCAAATGGAGTTGAAATCATAAGGAAATCCGTGAATTCGACAAGTGTTAAGCCTATGGGTATGTTCAAGCTCCAGAATAACTCAGAATTCTTGCTAGTATATAATGATTGTGCCATATTCACCAATAAACACGGAAAATTATCTCGATTCTCCATGTTGAGATTTGAGTTTAAAGCCAAGAAAGTTACATTTGATAAGAATTATTTATTTCTCATATGCGATGAAGTGACGGAGATATGGTCAATAAGTGACTTTGTCAATGGTACCAATAAACTTATTCAAGTTATCACTGGTAAGGAAATCAATCTTATATCAACTGATAACATGCCAACTATTGTATTGGCGCATCCCAAAGTGCCTGGGAGACAGTTGGTGCTTGACCTTGTTGAAAGCTCCTCTATTTAAATTAGTTTCATTGTTATGGTCTACTTTTTGTAATGTATGGAATGGCTCGGACGTTGATTGTTTTGAAAGTTTTAGTTTTGTTTAATGTCTTTATCTGTGTTTATGTTTTCAGCTTTATATTATTACACCCGTTTCTTGCTCAAAGATCTTTGCTGCTATCTAAAGACTTTATGTAAATGTATATATACAAATATTGCTTTTCAAAATCTCGTAGTTATAAATATAGTGTTCTTGGATGAAGCGAAGGTATATATATTATCTAAAGGTGGTTACGAGCGTCGACTTAACATTTCTGAAGTATAATCATATAGCAGAATACCTTTTTTGTCTATAATTTCACGTCCGTCTATATTGGTATCAAAAAGAAGCTAAGAAGGGAAGAGGAACATGAGTATCACCATTGACTCTATGGTTGGTCTTATATGGAAAGCCTTGAGTTGTCCTGTTTATGGGTCGATATTATGTGCTCTGTCATGGTAAGCATATTATACCTCAAATCTCAATGGAACTGAATCCTAACAATAATATAGGTACTTTATGAGAAAGAATATTTTCATATACTTTATGCTCTTGATACAGGCAATTGCTACATATAATTCCTTCAGTGTCAGGTATAAAAGACGAGGACAATGGGATCAGTTATCAGCGACAGATGTTGCGATCGTTACTGGTGGATCAAGAGGTCTTGGTTTGGAGATAGTGAGGTTGCTTCAGGCCAAGAAAGTGAAAGTGGTTATTATTGATGTGATACATCCAGAGGTCAGTACCAGCAACGAGACTGAATTCTTTTTCCACTGTGATGTCGGACACCAGCGTCAGCTAGAAGCTACAATTGATGAAATACAGAATACTATTGGAAGAGTTACCATTTTAGTGAACAACGCTGGTGTTAGACATGATGAAAGATTGCTTAACTTGCTGAGTGAAAAAATTGAAAGAATTTTTAATATCAATATGTTTTCCCATATAACTCTTTTGAAAAAAGTTATTGGAAAAATCACATCTAATGACCGGTTGTTTGTTGTTACTGTCTCATCAATACTCGGCACTATAGGACCATCAAATTTATCGATATATTCAGCTTCTAAAAGCTCAGTAATACAGATACATGACTCGCTATCTCATGAACTCTCTCATAAACAAAATATCAGATTTCTACTTGTCACTCCAGGACAGCTCGATACAACCATGTTCAAAGACGTCAAAGTATCAAACGAGTTTTTAGCTCCAGTGGTCAAAGCGAAAGTGTTGGCTGCTGATATTGTTAACAGAATCAATATGGGAGAACGCGGGCACATCTGTACACCGCTTTACGCTAATTTCCTTCCAGCTATGAAAGTGTTGCCATATTGCATTCAAGAACTTTTGAGGTGTTATAGCGACATGGACAATCAAATCAGAGACACATAGAGATTTCATTACAAGCATTCAAGGGACATTCAGTCATGTATTATTATAAAAGGCGTTGGATTTGTAGTTCATTTTGTTTTATGATTAATAGTTTTAATCTCATCTTTTATGTAGTTTCCAAATATTTCATGCTGCAAATATCCAAATGTGTCAAAAAAATCCATGAATTCCTTCTTGGCTCTCAACGTTTTCCCATTTAAGTTGATGGTGATATTATAAATGGGGTCATATTTTGTAGTGGTAGTTGAGATGATAATTTTTTCATTTTTTTCATCGTAACCAATATATTTCGTGTCTTTTTCAACGAAAGTGGTAAGATAATATATGAAACCACTTAGCAACGCGTAAATGACAACAGACACAAAAGTGACATTATAAGCTTCAGCAAAACCATATTTTTTATCGACGAAGTAACATAAGCCTGCAACAATAACTGATATGTATCCAAGAGCCAATTTTGTATCAATCAATTTGAAATCCTGAATAAAACCTATACTGGATAAAACCTGGAAGGCTATGGTTAGTATTTGTCTCTAATTTTTGAAAAAATGATGGTGTTTGAGCCATACCACCATATCACTTACAGAAGGTAATTTATCATCCAAAGCAGTACGTAAATCGTTTACTGAGCTATAAAAGTTAGTCAGTTGGACTTGTAGTGTCTCAATATCTTTGTGGTTTCACTTACTTTAAGTTTACCTTCTTCACGTTGGACATTAGGCTTGATTTAGAGAATTGATGATTTAATATGAACACAACTCTTCAATAAGTTGTATTTTCTGTTTCACTATTTGAAGTTTTGATTATTACGTGGGCAGATATTGCTTACTAAGTTTTGGTATCTGCTTATCTAATCGTCCCACATTTTATGATATCGTCATACAGAAAACTCGCATAATTCATTCAATTGTATAACAGAAATTGACTTTCTAATCATTATGTAGCTATGTTAATTTGTTGCATCCAGATTTCGTATATCACACCAGAAATTTGAAAATATATAGTTCCTAATATTGGTCCTAGTTTTGCTAGACGTTTTGAGCAAAGCAAATAAATTATACTCTTCTTGAACTTGATGACAATATGACAACCTTCTTCTTTCCCTTCTTACGGTTATCTTGTGTTTCTGTATTCTCCTTTGCCATACGAATGAATTCATTAGCATCATTCCGTTCATCTTCAGTAGGAATCTCCGATTCTGGTTTTGGAATGCTTGTACCCCATACCGTCTTTTGCAACACTTTGCTCTTCCCGGTTTCACCAAAATTCAAACTAGACTTGTTTTCAGTGGAAGTAGCACTAGATAATGGAGGTAAATCGTAAACGCCATCAATGTTCATTTTACCAAAATTCTGTTCGAAGTCATACAGACCCCACCCTTGATTTTCTCTTTCGTAGAATTCTTTCTCCCTTAATTCTTCATTGTTCAAAGCATCAATTCTGTCCTGTTCTTCCTTTCTCGTCTTTGTTTTCATCTTTTGAGTTCTTTTCTTTAATTCTTGCTTGAATTCCTGAAAGACTGCAGTCGGTATCATTGAGTTGTCACTCCAGTCACATTCCAAGATTCCAACTTCGGTCCCATAAGGCAAATGCGACAAATATTTGAATTTCTTTATTAATTCTGGAGAAACTTCATCATATTTGATGTTTTCAATTTTAAGAATTAGTGATGAGGGGAAGTTTGAATATGTCCCGAAAGCATGTCTTAATAAATTGACATCTAATAAAGACAAAACAAACGTCACGTTTGAGTTAAACCCAGTTTGATAGTAAAAAAATGTATTGTGGACGTTATATTTGGAAGTGAAATCTTCATCGGGAGCTAAAACATATCTCTGGACATTCTTAACAACATTCGAAGGTGTATCTCTTTTGTTGTCAAATCGTATAGACATCAAATCGATATTATGATTAATATCCTGGATAGCCTTTTCTGCAAATATACCATTGTCATTATATAATAGCTTATCCATTTCATTATTTGATATTATATCTTCTTTCTCCTTCTCAAGAAACTCAATAATATAATTTAAATCACCTTTCAATATCCTCGAATAGGGCTGGACTTCAGTATTGAGATACCAAGGATAATTTTGGAATCTTGTATGATAATTGATCAAGTGGATGGGTAATGGCAATATACTATCAAAAGGTCTAGTCATCAAATTTAACACTACTTCTTCACCAATTTTGGGTCTTTCAAACCTTTCATCAATAGCATCTACAAATGCAGGAATAATTTCATCTTTTCTAATAACGCTGGCGCATAATGGACATTCTTTATGTTTCTTGACAGGTTTACCTTTCTTGAGAACAGGTTCCGATTCTATGAAACTCAACAAACATGTTAAACATAATATATGACCACAAGATGTTAGCATTCGAGGAGCAATAGGTTCATCTGATAAGCAGATAGGGCAAGAATTTCCTTTTGGGATTATAATTCGAAGTACATTGCTTAGGTCAACAGGTAAATTTGGATCAAGTACTTGGGATCTATAATCGCCTCTATAATCAACAACAAACTTATAATTGACATTGATGAAAGACATACCAGTTAAATGCAAGCCAGTGTCATGATGTCTTATCTTTCTGGAAGGGGTACGATGTTGCAGCGAAGATTCAGGAGAAGCGAATGAAAACTCTAGTAAATGGTCAATTGAGATCTTGCCCTTTTTCCCTTTTGGTTGGTAGCTTCCATTAATAAGCTGCTCTTCGAGCTGCGACGAGAAATCGCTATCATGGTAGTTGAAGTTGCTTTGAGGGTTTGATTTTGACTCCCTGTTCTTTTTACCCTTTGGTTTATCAACAGGTTTTGATGGCTGAGGAGGATGATTGGTGCGAGAGGCAAAATTGGAATCCATCTTCGGAATAAATGCAGGGGAACTGGTATTGAAGGTTTTCTTATTGCTCATATCAGATTCTATTCTGAGCGCTAAACTCTATATGCTGGTCTTTCAAAGAATGTTTACACTGGCCAATCGAAGGTGGTGCAACTCTTGTTGACGTTAGTACTAGTAAGGGAACTGATCCACTATGACGAATCTTGAATGACGGCGATCGGTGAAACTTGAGACAGTTGCAATCTTGGCCATGCTATACTGGCTAATATCAATCTTGATGAATCAACACTACCAGGCTAACCTTGACTTTGAGCGTGTGGTCAAATCTAGTTAAGTCCAAGCAAGAAAAGTAGTGATTCATTTTCTTGTTTTTGATATTTCTGGTTTCTGGTTTGAAGCACGTGTATATTTGCTTGTGATGGGCTCATAACTACATTTCTCCTGCATATAAAATGGTTGGTTTGAATTTTGGACAAGTTTGTTATAAGTTGAGTATACTGTTTTATCAAGGGAAAGCCAGCAGCCACAATATACGTGATTCAATCCTCGCTTGTTGAACTATCCTACTTACGCAATGTTAAAGTTCATAGAGTATAAAGGCTTTGACAATGCATTTCAATATTGGGGACCGTGGGTTTGGTGGTTGATTGGTGCTTACCTCTCTTTGCCTGTACTAGTCTATATAATATTCCCAATGTTTGTTTCCAACTACTCAACACAAAGAACAAGAAAGAGGATTATTATTATGGTTCTTGGCGATTTGGGCCACTCTCCAAGGATGTGCTATCATGCCAAAAGTTTTGCGCAATTGGATTATACTGTTGATTTATGTGGATATTTAGAAACTCAACCTCCTACGGAAATTCTTGATGATATTAATATTGAAATACGAGAAATTGAAGTACTCAAAAATACAAAAGATTTGCCATATATTGTCTACGCTGCTTATAAGATATTCTTCCAATGTTTCAATATTTTGAAATTGTTGTATGATTTGAGAGGTTCTGAAAATATAATGATTCAAAATCCTCCGTCAATGCCTTTGCTCTTCATCATCGTTCTATTTTTGAAAACAATGAATAGACGCACCAAACTTATCATTGACTGGCACAATTTGAATTATACCATATTGAATATGAAATTCAAGAATTTAAATCACCCTTTGGTGAAGTTCTTGAAACTTTATGAATGTTATTTTGCTAAATTTGCAGCTTTACACATCACCGTTACTAAAAACATGAAGACTTTTTTGAAAGATGAATTTGGCATTAAAAATAAGATAATAGTATTACATGATAGGCCAGCGGTACAATTCAAGCCGTGTACCAACGAACAAAAAGAAAACTTATTGAAAACCAATAGTTTATTTAAAGATGTGGAGAGTTTATCAGAACACAAGATACTTGTGAGCTCGACTTCTTTCACTGAAGATGAAGATTTCTCAGTGTTACTCAGAGCTTTGAAAAAATATGAAGAGAATCTCTTATCAGAAGCTAAAAGAAAGACACCCCCAATACTCTTAATAGTGACAGGTAAAGGTCCATTGAAATCTCATTTCCTTGAAATGGTAAAACAATTGAAGTTCTCTTCCAATATAATAGTGAAAACAGCATGGCTAGCCTCTGAAGATTACCCTAAAATACTATCGGTTGCAGACTTAGGTATATCTCTTCATACATCTTCCAGTGGGATTGATCTACCAATGAAAATCGTCGACATGTTTGGGTGCGGGATACCAGTTATATCCTTAAATTTCAAATCAATACACGAACTTGTACGTGATTCTGAGAATGGTCTTGTTGTACATGATGATAATGAAATGTATCGGGCTTTGGTTGATGTCTTTAGTGATGTGAAACTACACAGTAAAATCAAAGAGGGTGCTATGAAGGAAAGCAAGGTTAGATGGGATGACAATTGGGATAAAAACTTGTATGGTACTTTTAAATATAATTAAGGCCCCAAAATAATTAATATAATAGTTACGCAGGAAACATTGTCACATGCGCTATGCAACGGTGGACTCACTTATGTTAAATGTGGGTGAATTTGATATCTTGATAGTATCTCCGTCTTTAATGAATGAAGATACTCTTTAGTATTTTCATTCTTCATCTTTCCAGGCTCAGTATTCTTCCAAAAACTAAAACCAGTTTCTTCATAATTATCCAACAAATCATGTTCTGGTATCAAATCCCATTTATCAAAATTTGTCTCTTCTTCTTGTTGTATGATTAACCGTGTAAGGTAAGTCCAGCATCTAGCCACATCAACGTTATTATATCCTCCTCCTCCGAGCACCATGGAAGGTTTCTTAGCTGAGAGAATTCTTCTTACTGCATTTCCAAAACCCTTTATAGTTAAATTCCATTCTTTATGTTCATCGGTCGCTAGCCCATCACAACCACATTGTATGACCAAACAATCGGGCTCAATCTTGTCAATGATAGGTATCAATATTTCATTAATCACGCTCATAAGATATTCGTCATCTAGTCCTTTATTCATGGGAACATTGATTGAATGGTTCAACCCAGATCCTACACCTTTATTAAATACATCACCAGAACCTGGATAAAAACCCAAATCATATCTATGTATGGAGAAAGTAGTCACCTTATCACTAAACTGGAATGCAGATTCAACACCATTGCCATGATGTAGGTCTAGATCTATGTACATTATCTTGGAGAAATGTGATCGCAAACGTAGGATGCCTAACACAATATCATTGATATAGCAGAAACCAGAAGCCTTGGATTTCACAGCGTGATGTCGTCCGCCATACCAGTTTATGCCAATTATCTGGCTGTCCGTAGACCGGCTCTTGTCTTTGGATATGATGTATTCTGCAGTTGAAATCGTGGAGCCTGCCAAATATCTAACGTATTTCTCCATATAGGGGAAAATGGGACAGTCATATATCAATCCGTACTCAAGAAGTTTATCTCTGAATTCTTCAGCATCTTCTTCCTCCTGTGTAGGGTCATTGTCGTATTCCGCGACGTCCGATTCAGAGGATAAATTCTCATCTTCAGAAATATCATTTATACTCTCACTCTCTCCCTTTATCTCACCAATTGTTTCGACCAGCGCATCTTTTGGTCTCAGCTTAGACTTGATCGCATTTTTCAGTTTCTTCATATTGACATGCGGCCTCCTCTTCATCAAAAAATCAATAAATGGTCTTGAATGGAATCTGTATAAATCTGCCTTTGAAGCTATTTTGATCCTTATATTCTCGCATTTGGCATCGAGACCATATGCTTCAATGAGTTCAGAGACCATCGATTGTCTGTCTTTGTTGGAAGGTAGGAGATCACATAACTGGGAAAAGTATTGGCAAGAGGTGAGTCCAACGACGCGTTTTTCCAGATGTTGCATTTCTGGCCCTGCGTCAACCTTTGCCGCTGATTGTCAAGTTATCGCGATCCACAATTAGCCCAATTACCTAAACTTGTGATAATGCAGCGGTCAACTCAATCAAGCTCGATTCAACACTTGTGTACCTGCTTGTTTTGCTCAAAATACATTGATAAAAAAAATATTTGTGTATTAACCAATACTGATTGCAAGTTGGTTGCAGTTTACTGTCATCTCAAGAGAAGACACAATTATCGACGATTACCTTGAGTAAAACGCAGTGTGCAATAATCTATAGCTATAAACAGAGGGCTACAAATCAGAAGACAACTCAAAAGACAGCGTTTATTCCAAAACAAAACACAAAACACACATTAAATCATTAAATCCATAAACCATTTATGATTCAATAACGTCAGTTGTTAAGAGCAACGTCAGCCCAGGTAGGCAAGACAAAGGAAGCTTCGTGGATTCTCTTGCTGTAGTATCTTAACTCTTTCTTTTCCTTGGCCTCGTCCCATGATCTCAATGGAACTCTAACGTTAGCAGAAGCGTCTTTAGAGCAAACCATGAAACCGATTTGACCGGATGGGTAGGTTGGAATGGTGGTGTAGGCGTATTCAGCAACTGGGAAGACTTCCTTACAAGCTTTCTTCAAGTCAGTGATGATCTTCAAATGTAACCAGATGTTTTCAGCTTGAGTGGTAATAACACCCTTTTCAGTTAAAGCACCGTTCAATAATTCAAAGTATGGTTTTTGGAATAATGAAGCAGCTGGACCTTCTGGATCAGAAGAATCAGTGATGATAACATCAAAAGTGTTTTTGTAATCAGCTAAGAACTTGAAACCATCACCAATATGAACCTTGACCTTTTCGTGTTGGTATGATTTGGACATTTCTGGCAAGTATTGTTTGGAGACTCTGATAACAGCTTCATCGATATCACATAACCAAGCTTCTTCAACAGAATCATGCTTGATAACTTCTCTCAAGACACCACCGTCACCACCGCCGATAACAAGGACTTTCTTTGGGTTTGGGTGAGAGTTCATGGCCAAGTTGGTGATCATTTCTTGATATGAAAATTCGTCTCTTTCAGTAGCTTGGATAGCACCATCTAAGACCAAAACGTTACCGTAATCAGTCGATTTGAAAACCAAGACATCTTGATATAATGATTGTTCAACGTGTAAAATTTTTTCAACACGTAAAGCCATGGCTTGACCAGGCCACATGGTGTCTGAAACTTCAGAAAACCAGCCGTCTTTGACCATAGGGTGTGTTAATTGAGCAGCCATCGTAACTAGTGTTCTTTGTTTGTTTAAAATGGGTAAACTGCGATACAAAAAACGTTTCAAATGGAACATTTATCTATTTTCCTCGAGTGAAAATTTTGAAAACTTTTCGTTCGTTGGAACTTTGGAGGTTTGATTCCGCTGCTGCAAAAAACGGCTTGCGTTACCCGCCGAATATCTACGAAAACATATACCGATAAGATTCTCCAACGTTATCAACTATAGAATTAGATGAGGAAGGAGACAAGAGAAAAGAGCACCATTAATGGGCCCGATAATACAGTGGCAGCACTCCCTTTCGAATGGGAACTATGAGTTGATGTAGTTCTTGATGAGGATCTTGAAGATGTGCTGGAACTTTTAGAGTGGGAAGTGCTTGAGCTTTTGGAATGGGAGGAGCTCTTGGAGCTTGTGTCATGGGAAGAAGTTTGCGCTGGTTCTGCTCCTTCTCCTGATTTAGCTGATGACGATCGAGTGACGTCTTGCGAGACCTGTTGAGTGGATGAAACAGGGTGGGCCAACACTTGAGAGGCGGATACTTTAGAAGATGTTGATGGTGAAGCTGATGAAGGTGTTGATGGGGAGGAAGAAAGGGATGAGGATGGGGCAGCAGATGATGATGATTGTGATGGTGATTGTTGAGAAGAAAGTGCTGAAAAGCTACTACCGCCAGCATTCAAATTTGAATTGGCAGATCCCTTGGTTGTAATTGATGTATCCTGAATTTGAGCACCAGAAACATCATAAATTGCATATCTAGGTGTATATTTGCTAACATCACTGAGCAATGAACCAACATTCGATGACTCAACACCATTTTGAATCATACTAGAAATGTCACTGGGTTGGCTTGGAAGATTGAAACTAGCTCCAAAACTAGAATCAATAGAAGTAACATCATTGGGGTTACAAGTTATGATAGATGTATCACTTACACTTGAAGCTGGTGTATTGGAAGGGCTAATCATGGAATATTGCTTTTTCAAGTTATCAAAATCTTGCAAATATCTAATTGAGTTATCGCTATTAATTTGAACTAATCCATAGTTACTTGGTTCTTGTGAGTATTCATAGATCAAACCACCACTGAATGTATTGGACAATCCATCATATAAACCACCAGAAACTTCGTCAAATGTTCTTGGGCTAACTGTGTTACAACCATATTCTGAAAACATTAATGGGATCGATGGGTTGCTGAAGCTTGAATCCAAGGCGCCGTACCCTGAGGTTGCCCAGTCAGATATTCCAGAACACCATTGGTAAGAGTTCAAACCATAAAATTCCGCTTTAGACATATCATTTGTATCGCCATTGATATTACATTGCAAGTATTTAAAAGCAGCCAATCTCAATGAAATATCATCAGCAGCTGAATAACCAACAGGTATGCTTCTACTGGCATGTTTTGAAATATATTGTCTCATATCTCTCTGAACGGCTCTAATATATGGGCCGTCATTATTAGCGGAAGTTGGATCATTGATAATCTCATTTCCAGAGAAAAACCCTGCAACATTAGGATAATTTTTGAAAGCCTCAATAAAGTTGAAAACTCTTTTCAAATAATTTCCATTATATGATGATGCTGGATCATATCTATTTAAAGACTCACCGTATCCACCAGCGTTAACATCCAAAAACACATAAATCCCAGCATTATTCAAAATAGTCATACAAGCATCATGATTGATCGAAGGATTCAAAGTATAGATTCTAATTGTATTAACACCCAATTGCTGCAAAGCATAAGCGTCCCTCAAACATGCACTAGGGTCTGATAATGCATCTGTGCCAGCGGAAGGATTATATGCTGAAGAGCCACCTGGTTGATAATCAACACCAACTATATTGAATACAGAACCATCATTTGAACCCGGGGATGAGGGTTGAATGAATCTATTACCCTTTATTGTCAATGGGACTAAAGCCCAAGTATAGGAAATAAGGGCCACAGTAGCTAATAAATTTTTGAGTTGCATTGTGAATTTGTCTCAAACTATATTGTGTCTGTTAATTTAAGCTTCGGATTGTTCTTTTTATTTAATTAAGTATAAATATAATTATAATAAGTTGATATTTGACGTATGATTATGTTAATGGAAAATAATATATATTTTTATAATTGCAATTAATGAGCGACTGCAATTATATATTAATTAACGAAATATGACCAGAATATATATTATAATATTATAATATATGTGATTAATATTTAATTAACGTTCGTCGACAATTAATTATATTCTAGATGATATCTGATCAATTTATAGTTAAATATTGATGTATATATTTATTATAATTAATTTTCTGTAAATAATATTTAATATAATTGTTGTACTGCACAATTACAATATAAATAGATATAATTTAATTTTAACAATTAATTATAATATTAATTTTAATTCAGCTGATGAATATATGATCAAGTAATTATACTAAATTTTCTGGTCAAATTTTAATTTATGGCGACATCGTCATACAGAATTATTTATATTAACAAGCTTTGGAAGGGGCTTCGCACCCTCCTGCTTTTCATATAATTGCATAACATGATTAATGTGCTACAGGTGAAAAGTAAAATTTAACATATAATTAACCATATTATCTAGATTGTCTATATTGTATGTAGATACGCTTATGTGTGTATATGGGCGCGTGATCGGATGGAATTTGAAGTAAGAGGTGGAAAGACATGTATCATAAGATTTAGCAGCTGATGGATATATCTTGAAAGAGAAAAAAAGTTCAATGGTTCATTCTGCGTAGCGAACTGCAATTTGAGGAAATACTATATTTGTTTCTTCCAATTCTGTTTATGAGTCTTCGACGGTCTAGTCAGTGAGATGGTATATAGAATCTGGGTTGCTTGCTCTGCTAAAGCAGGTTTACATTTGTCCATGTGTAAATAAATGCGTTGATGTTGACATTCCTAAAAAATCTATTGTTTGTTATTGGCTTTTGTGGTTTGTAAAAGCAAATCCCAAAGAAAATGGAAATTGAACCCTCTTCAAAGTGTAGGCAATAAAATAGTGGTTATCGGAGGCAGAAATCTTTGGAATCAATCATTTGTTAAGGAGACCCGCTGCTGTAAAATAAGATGCTTCAAGACAGTTAGTCCCAACGATTCTTGTTATTAT
The DNA here is from genome assembly GCA_030575015.1 of Cephaloascus albidus. Lineage (NCBI taxonomy): Eukaryota > Fungi > Ascomycota > Pichiomycetes > Serinales > Cephaloascaceae > Cephaloascus > Cephaloascus albidus. The sequence goes on along the minus strand of JAJMGN010000202.1, from coordinate 155,245 downwards.
CATTTTGGTACCGTTGACGATTTTTTGAGACTTGTCTAAATTAATTCGATTGATTGTAATGCCTGGGGCATCCTAAACATATCTCGAATATACGTGGTACCTAGAGGGAATCCTGATGTAAAAAAACAAAATTTCTTTTTCTATGACATCTTTCTGTAACAGTATACACTCGGATTAAGTAGTTGAAACTTGTGTTGGAACCCGTAAGCTGGTTGCTACAGAGATACCGGGAGTATCCTGAAAGGTCGACGAATTGTCGAGTATTTATAGGAGACCTTCCCAGGTGGATACATATAATATGATTTTAGAGAATAGACGTTATAGTTACCTACAAGAGTGTATTAAGATATGGGGAATGTCCGATGCAATTGAATATGAAGAAGACGAGCATTACAAGAAAATGCTTGATACGATCAGGGAACGAGAAAGCCACATTATAGATTTGGAAGAAGCTCTTCACGAACGTGATAATGAGATGATAGAGAAGAACAGAAATATCATGAAGCTCGAACTGAAGATCAAGACGCACAAGAAGTCTTTATCCCAGAATCCAGATGTGGACTTACAACAACTTGAGCAAACTTTGATATTTTCCAGGATAGAGATAACTGAAAAGTTTAAAAATATAAGGAATAACAATGAAGAGATAGAATGTCAACATCAGTTGCCGGAAATGGCACTGTGCAATTGTTCTGATCAACGAAAAGGCTATGTATTCTTTCATCAGCCATTTTTCCATGTCATGGATCATAATGTTATCTAAAGATCAATTAATTAGTGGACTCAATCCTGATGTCGATATTACAAATAACTTAATTAGGAATTAATGAATATTTATTATATTGAAAGTACAAATTTAGTGAAATTTTAACATTGGCGAGTTGTATATAGCTGTATATGTATCTATATTACATACAGAATATATAAATCTTGTATATTCGTAGGCCAATTTGATAATTCGTCCGAATGAAACGGCATGGAAGCAAGCAAGAAGTATTTTGGGTATATGAAAATTAAAATTTAAACTACACAGTAAATCGTCATGAAATGCAGAGCAACAGTGCGGCTGAATTAAGGAAATGCAACTTCAGATCAGTGCATACAAATTGTAAGAGGGATCAAATGAAACCGTATTTCACAAGGTTGTTGTCAACATTACACGTATTATGTATACACATGAAATCGTAAGGCAACCAGCTATCCTTTAACTTTAAACTATATATAATGTTAATGTTATTGTCTGATCAATCAGTGTTTACCCTTTAAACGAACAATAATATTCTGGAATTTTGGGTTCCATCGAGAACTTCACATATGACGTTGTGGTCCGCGGGTTACTAAAAAACCAAATTCTTCTGAGATACTGAGATACTAATTAGTTGGTTATATACGTAACAGTTTATAGGGTTGACTTCGGCGTTTAAAGGAAAAAAATTATATTTTAGTTTTTTACTCAAGGACGTATATATTATAAACGTTGGTCTAATTGAGAGTATATATTCGACATACTTATGGACATCTTCGTGCGCAATTTGTTTGCTCAATATAACATCACATCAGTAATGTTGAATATTTAATTTTCAAGCAGTACATATATATATTAAATAATTTTGTTCATTTTTCTCTTAATTATAAATTTGATTTGGAGAAACTTTTCAATCGGTAATTGGGTGAGACCGAATTACAGATAATTAAATAATTTTCGATTTCAATTCAACATCAATATATATCAAAACCAGCACAGAAGCGCCGTAGAGTGCAACAATAAGTATTAAAATCAAGACAGAGATATAGCCGGAAATGAATACTGGTACTAGCTCACACTAAGGACGATATACAGAAAGCAAAAATAGTTGGAATCAACTGTAAAATCAGTATTGTATCATGGCTTTAAACGACATTTAAATAGCTGGGCCATATATATTAGCTAAAGAGTCGAGAATATATTATAAGTACAGCTATATATTATCTAAAAATTATAAGTATATATATTCGAAATTATTAAATTTATAATATATACATCAATATTTTATAAATATAATTATATTATATTAAATTATATATGTATATCGAATCAATATGAGTTATATATATATACAAGCTTTGGAGGGCGCTTCGCACCCTCCTGCTTTCCGAGCTTCTAACTGGGGTCATATATCTGCTCAAGAGTTCTGAGTCAAGAATAAAGTGGAAGTATATACTATAGACTGTTTTATTAACTAAATATATATGTCAATGCGGATACGATGTCATTTCAATGGGAAATTATATCAATAAACATATATATTCAAGTTAAGCAGCAAAGACCGATCTATGAATTATATATTAACAGATTATTCTAGAGCAGTACCGTCGATATTAATATTGGTATTAACGTCGACATTTATAATATAAATAAAATATTGTATATTCAAAAAATTTAAATCATAATAATTACATTTTCCAGCTGCTTATAAATTATATATTGTAAATTTCTACTTTTATGATCCATATTTTCGGAAGTTGTAAAGTCGACATACCGTTACGTACCAACTGACTACTAGTTGATGTTATTTTAGTTGGGAATGTGCAGTTGAAGTATAATCTTAATGGAAATTAATCAATTGATTAGTATGTGTGACGTGAACTATATTATGATACAGTGTGAGATCAGGATTAGATATGATCGTATATTCAACGTATATATAAGATTGGATAGAAGAAAGCAGCAATTTGAATAAATGATAAAACGTTAATTTGGAGCATTAACAATTGAGTTGACGTTTGAGATTTTACCAATATGATAATTTGCAATACTTGCTGTGACAAATGTGAACAAAAGAATATGAATCCATAGAGTAGGAAGTAGTTGGAAATTAATCAGATCCGAAGAGGGTACCATTGATTCTGGAGAGGATGAGATTTGTGAAACGAGATCTCGAGTGTGGAGATAGCTAATTGTGGGAAAGTTTTCAATTTTGATAAGTCAAACGTTCTCTTTTGCGATTAGTGGAATAAGTAACATAAAGAGTCAAGAGATATATTATTCATCAGCTTTAGTATATGTTTGAAGTTTAACGATCAATATAATAATTGAATTTTCCAAACCAAAAAAATTGTAGACCTGAAAATCAATTTTAAATAAGAGCTGTAACGTCACCATAAGCAAAAAGCAACAAAATAAACGATCAATTCTTATTACAGATCCAAAATATGGGAGACCAGAGGAACAAAAGGTGACGTTTGAAAGCAGAAATCGGGAAAGCAAATTATTTAGCAGATTCGTCAAGTATTTGAAGATTGAATTTCGAAAGCAATTTAATTGAAAGATCTCCATGGACAAATGTTTACAGCAGATTGAATTTGGTGATTTGATATAAATAAACTTGAAGTAAAGCGGCATAGATACAAGTTAATTCAGTCGATATCATAGTCAAATATGCGGCAAATAATATAAGGATGAGTAGCTAACCATCTGGTAATCCTTTAGTTTGACCACAACTTCAACTCAAATTATCACCAGTTGCGCTCTAGACAGAAACGGTTAGTATTAAACTCAAACGAGCGACAAAAACGTTTTGATGCTCACGATCAAGGGCCACAAATTAGCCAAAACGGCTGTCGAAACTAAGTACATGCATGCTATATTATTAGTATTGGATCAGAAATATATTAGAATGACAATATTGAGTAATCGTTGGACATACTCGCGTACCAATCGAATTAGTGAAAGGATCCAAATCAGACTTAAAAATGACTGGAATCAATGCTCTTATATACATATATATCCCAAAATCAACTGAATTAGGATCGATGGAACAGCAATGGTTGCTATTTTGTGCCATACAAAATAAAGTTATTGTTGCCCTGCGGCGCTGTTAACAGTGGGAGATTACTAAGAGATTAGACGGGCACTGCCTAATTGAGCGAAAAATCATTGTATCATATTATTATAAATTATACAGGCCTGCAGTAATTAATATTTAATATAATTAATATTGCGACGTCGTCGACGTAAATATTATACTCAATATTAATAATTAATATATATATATAGCTGTTTATAATAAATAAAATACTGATAACTAGTACTTTAATATTTCTGGTATTGAAATTCAACACAGAACTCTAAAACTGTTTAATTCGGTTGATAAGGTTACACAAAAAACAACGAATTCACTATTCTGACGCCGCACATGCTGCAAATTTCAATTATGTGGAAGTTGCTGCAAACATTAAATTTTAGTTAACATGTCTGCAACTGTACTTAGTATTTTGATCTGGAATTAGTTTAATATATGCGGCATGTCTGTTTCATTTATATGAAGTCATTGACATATATACTTTAAGATTTTCAATTCTTACGACGTGTCGGCGTCGTCGAATGATAATATAGATATTAATGACGTATTATAACGCGTATCGACTTAAATATATATATCCTATACGTCGTCTACTATATCCAACTATATATATATATATAGCTGCATGGCTAGTACTCATGGTTGTATGCCGAATATCAGATGATATTAATATTTCAGTACAAGCGGTAATTATAAATAATTGCCAATCAGCTGGCTTTATATAAATAATCATAAAATATATTTTTACAATGATTAACATGTTTGACTGCAATGCAATTTGGACTTTCTTCTCATCTTATATATAATATGAATATTGATCCCAATTTGAAATATCAGCAGCTCATAAATAATTACCGGTTTCCCTTCGATGAATTTCCTGCTACTTTGTTTAACCAGATCATATATTATCTTTCGAGAAAGGATATGCTTGAGTTGGCTACTGTGAGTGAAAAACTCAATGATATGGTATCTGATTTGCTTTATCAATGTATTCATATAATAATTCTACCAAACTTAACGAAAGGAAGGCTAAATAAAGATAAAAGTCAAGTTGAAGGAGAACCTCCATTACCTGAAAGAAGAAAGTATTATCAAGATAAGGATTTCACCGTTGACAATCCTATTGATTACAGTCTACATTCATACTTTAAGTACCGAGCTTCGCCAAATTTCTATCCTCTCACAAAACGTTGTTCGTCACGGAAAAATGTGAAGTTTGTGTATACGAAACTTGATATTCAAAAATTGATCATGATATTGATATTGGATAAATCAAAAGCAAAAAAAGTCAGATCCTTTTCAGTTGAGTCGTTTCGGTTCTCATCCAGTTTTGAAAACTATTTTAAACAAAAGTTGGTGTAAGGAGTTTCCTTCCACGATAAAGAAATTGTTGAAATGCTATCAGATTCTTCCTTGTACTCAAACCTTTCCAATTGTCAACATATGGCTCTTCCGCTTCATTTGATAAATGATTCAATAGGTTCGATACTTAATTCAAACAGGGGTTTGAAATCGTTTATGCTCAACGAAAAACCAATTTTATTAAGGTGGAAAAGATTCACTGGTTTCCAGCTAAACCCAAATTATTGGTCAAGCTCTGAACGATGTGGTGTTCCTCCGCAAGTCAGGAGGATCAATGCGGCTATAGCGAAATGCAATTCTGTGTATATCAGACCTCCGTTCAGATTCTTAGGTACAGCTATAACCGGACCAAAAGAGTGCAACGTCGCTCTAATCTCGAAACATATACTTGCACCATGAGCATGTCTTTCGAAAAGGTGCGTGAATATCATCTAGCAGGTCCAGATAAGTTCTTTTACATGGGGGTAAAACAAGAGAAGAGATAAAAAAGTTATATTCATTGTCAAAGCTGACCACAGATTCTTGTCGCTGCTTCCATAGTGGATGTATAGTTGCTTCATACTTCTAATGTCAGAACTTTGATCATCTAGCTAGACGAACTTCATTTCTAGCACAATATTCATCCACTTGATTCCTCACATGATTTAGCTGTTGATTCCAGTCCAAACTTAGTTCAAATTGTAAAGATATCTGCATTTCCATCAGACGCAAAAGGATCATGCATCTGTTTAATTTGTTTTGTTCCAAAAGCTTCAATATATACTCCATAAATATCTCGACATCACGCTCATGAGGCCCGCTTTTCGATGTACTCATAATCCAGCTGGAGAGCAATTCTCTGATTTCAAAAACATTAGAAATAGACTGGAGACAGGGCGCTGACAATAAAGGTACCTGATTATCAACCCACTCTTTATTGTTTGATTTATTGAATGTTCTTTCTTTATTCAACTTTTCCCGTAACGGTGTTAAATTGAATTTACTCACAATAGTTGAATATTGTAGTTCTTGTAAAACCTCATTTCTGATGGATGACGGCAACTCTTTGAGTACATCTTCGTCATATTCAGTATCTAGTGGATCCGATACTGTCATAGAATTGACAGCATATCGCTTACTCTTTGTTGGCGATGGAGACATCATTTTTCTCTTCTTTTTGGGCGACTCTTTCACCGGAGATCTGATACGAACCAACTTTGGAGAGCCACCGGAGGTATCAGGAAATAGCTGCTGAAGGTAAACTTTTGATGGCGATACGCTAGTAACTTTTTTCACGGCTGGAGATGTAAGTTTGGCTCCAATTGAAATGTGACGACGGCTGAATTCCTCCTTTATTTCTTCTTTTAGATCATATGGTAAAGCATTGAAAACAGACCAGTCTATCCCATGTACCATTCTGTCTTTCTTTTTAGAGATTTCATCTCGAATATCTAAGGGTAATGCCTCGAGTACAGAAGAGTCTATATCAGTTGGAATAGCATATTGCAGCGGCGACAGGATCGTAGGCTTTTTCGATGGAGAAGCAGCAGAAACTCTAGTCATTGTAGGAGACTGTGGAACTAGTCTCAGATCCCTGGCAAACGGCAATTTGGATTGTTTATTGGATTCCGCTGAAGATGCATCAACTAATTTATTCATTGTAACTGCAATCCCTCTCAAATCTTTAGGAATAATCGAAACCATTCTGTAAAGAGATTTCATTTCGCTTGATAAATAACCAGCATCATTTGTTGGCAACCCTAATCTAGAACTTTTCGTAACGAGATCACATAATCCCATCCCCATATACTTTTCTGGCTCAATAGGCGCACCCTGAGCCTTCTTTGCTAATCGCAAAGAGATAGAAGAACCAGCCATCTTGATCTTCACTAGCCTATCACGCAACTCCTTCGCCAATCTCCGCAAGAAATCATCCACTTGTTCAACAGTATCAAATCTTATTCCCCAGTTAACATCAACAGACACACTTTTCCTCATAAACTCCTCTGGATTTTTGGAGACATCGATACTAGTTGTGTCAATTCCTCGACAGTACTCGAATAACTTAGTTCCGGTTTTGATTCCGAAAAGATTTATTAAGTTTTCTTTCTTCATAGACCTCAAAGATCCGACAGTTGGATTACTGATTGATAATTCATTTTCCAACTTATTTTGAATACTTCTTCCAATACCAGGTAGATTCGTTATAGGAATATCTCTCAAAAACTCATCAAGGTCTATACCCGTATGAAGATAAAACAATCCATTCGGCTTTGCCTTCCTCAAAGCTAATTTAGCAAGTAGAACATTTTTGCCACAACCAATACTAGCAGAACACCTAGTTTCCTTTAAAATGGTATCTCTGATTCCCTGACACACCTCCACGACTCTGTCATTACCATCTGCATCACATAGAGATGAGATATCTAACAAAGCCTCATCCACAGAGACAGGAAAAACCAGATCAGCGCCCAGTGAAATCAAGATGTCATAAAATCTAGCTGATATTTTCTCATATTCAGGGAAATCATAATCCAAACAGATAATACCAGGACACAATTTTCTTGCACTGCCAAGCCACATACCATTCGAAATACCATATTTCCTGGCTACATAGTTGCAACTTGCAATATCAGCAGAAGCTCCTCCATGACTGACGCATATAGGTTGCGTTTCAATATCGACATCTGGCCGATTCAAAGCAGATGCTGTAGCAAAAAAACAATCAAAATCAACATGAATGTAAACTTTACGATCAAGAGGCATATTTGGCACCAGCTTGCCTAGAGAACCCGATTTATTTCGAGAATTCAAAACCTTAGCTAAGAACTGAGCACGTAAATCAGATTTCCAAGTACTCAAATGATGAAGTCTGGACCGAGCAAAAAATTTAGGTAAGAAGTCTGGATGCCTGGCATCCATGGCCTTTTCATCATTCCATTCATGCGGTGCTTCATTCACCAAGTCTGGAGGTTCCTTTTCCTGCGTTAATGGTGTCAATTCAAAATCATCCAGATCAGCGTCGTTATCATCTTGTACCAAATTTTGATCCCTATCCAGGGGTTGGTCAGTGTCATTATCGGTATCACCAGTAGCATCAGTGTTATCATTGATAGCAGCACCGCCGGTAACAGACATCAAATCTAATTTAATCTGCCCATAATCATTATTTATCAAAGCGAAATCATACCACGGCAATAATTTATTGGCCTCAATACATTTGGTTATCCACTCAGGTTTGACAACTTTATATCTTGCAAACTCTATTCGCTTCTTCGGTGTTAGTTTATTGCAGATGATATGGGTGGCATTACCTTTAGCTCCTAAATAATGTAAGAATCTACCACCATGAAGAATAACGAGCCTATGTATTTCATTTATTCCAGGCTCAGTATGTCCATTAACGTGTATGGTACAGTCTTTAAAAATCTGACTTTGGAATGAACGAGGTGGAGAACTTGAGCTTTTGTTTTCTAGGATCTGTCTTCGCTTTTCCCACTCAATAAACTTCAGATCTGCTCGTTGCTGTTTCAACTGTTTGTTATGGAAATATGTTTCATAATCTCCAAATTCATGAAGTGGACCAACTTCTTCAGTATCGCTATCATCACCTGATGAAATATCAACGTCTAATGGTTTGGACTTATCAAGCTGGTGAGCGCCTGATTTCGATTCAGTGTCAGAAGAGGTGACTTTTGGAAGATTGGGCTCTACCAGAAAGTTGTTTGAATCATTATCAGTGACACTTTTACCAAAACTTGTGCCCACACTTATTGACGACCGTCTTCTCTGCAAAATTGGACTTGAAGGCAAAAATTTCCTTGCCACTATGTTATTCGGGCCAGCTGAAGATTGAAGGAATGGAGACTGGCTTGTATGTTTAAAGGAACCATACACTCTGTCCTCTAAAGAAGCAAATGTAGTTTCGAGCAATCTATCACTAGTGGATGGATCATTCATCTGTGCCTGATCAACATTGACTGACTGGATACCTGAGGCAACATCTCCATGGTGGTCGAGGCCACCAATACCAACTGCATTATCTTCACCTGGTCTCGTCTCTCTTCTTTCCTGACTCAACTTCATCACAAATTCGATAAGCTCATTATCATCAAGGGACGTCAAGAACGAAGAGTCTGAAAATACTTGATTTGGGCCTGAATCCTTCTGAGTGGAGTTGCTTGACATTATTGATCGAGCTGTATGAAATATTGGATACACATCTAGCCAGTGATCACAGTTCGATATATGTCTCAGCAGTTACTTGATGTTTCAATCTTCAATATTTTCATAATTATGTTTACTTAACCGGATTATAATTTGTTAGGGCAAATCTGAAATCGATTCAAATTGCTTCCCGAAGAGGAAGTTAAGTTTAAAAAGAACTACATCAAGAGTCGAAAAACTGTTAAAATGCAACAGTAAGTTTGTATATGACACTACCATTTTCTTTTAGGAGAATTCAGAATAAAAGTTTTTAAAATTAAAAAAAAAAAAAATTACCAGAATTTACAGGACCAAACGATTAATTAAACGATACATTAACATAAATAGAAGAATTAAACTAAACTATAAGCAAATTAATCGACTTCTTCCATAGCAGATTCGATTTGTTCATCATCAGCAGTAGATTCAGCAACGACTTCAGGAACAGTTTCTGGTTCTTCATCGATATTTAAACCTAATGAGATCAATCTATTGATTCTAGTAGCAAAAGAATTTGGTTCTTCTAAAGTGAAACCAGAAGTTAACAAAGCAGTTTCATATAACAAAGTAGTCAAATCTTTAACGGTTCTGTCATCAGCACCATCAATTTCCACTTTTTTCTTTAATTCCTTGATAATTGGAGATTTTGGTGAAATTTCAAAGACTTTCTTTGATAACATGTAAGATGACATGTTGGTATCACGTAAAGCTTGTGCTTTCATAATACGTTCCATATTTGCAGACCAACCGAATTGACTTGTTCTGATAGCAGCTGGAGCATCAACTAATTTATGAGAAACAGTAACTTTTTCAACTTGATCACCTAAAATTTCTTTTAATGCTTTAGCTAAGTCTTCATATTCAGCAACTTCCTTTTCACGTTCTGTCTTTTCTTCTTCAGTTTCTTCTAATTCGAAATCTTTGGTAATATCAACTAATTTTTTATCTTCATATTCTTTCAATTGGCCCATAGCATATTCATCGATTGGATCAACCAAGAATAAGACTTCAAAGTTTTTAGCCTTCAAAGCATCTAAGAATGGCGATTTTTCAACAGCCTTTATAGATTCACCGGTAATGAAATAAATATTTTTTTGGTGTTCTGGCATTCTAGTGATGTAATCAGATAATGAAGTGTATTCTTCAGTAGATTTGGTTGAGTAGTATCTTAATAATTTGGCTAATTGACCACGGTTTTGTTGATCTTCATGTACACCTAATTTAATGTTTTTACCGAAAGCGGTGTAGAATTTTTCGAATTGTTCTTGATCTTCAGCAATTTCATTGAAAGTTTCGATCAATTTCTTAACAATATTCTTTCTGATGACCTTTAAGATTTTGTTTTGTTGCAACATTTCTCTTGATAAGTTCAATGGTAAATCTTCAGAATCAACAACACCTTTAACGAATGATAACCATTCTGGGATTAATTCTTCGGCCTCTTCGGTGATGAAAACACGACGAACGTATAATTTGATATTGTTCTTCTTCTTTTTAGATTCGAACAAATCATATGGAGCTCTCTTTGGAACAAATAAGATGGCTCTGAATTCTAATTGACCTTCAACTGAGAAGTGTTTAACAGCTAATGGATCTTCCCAATCATTTGAGATTGATTTGTAGAAAGCATTGTATTCATCTTGAGTGACATCAGTTGGGTTTCTGGTCCATAAAGGCTTGGTCTTGTTTAACTCTTCAGTTTCAGTAACAGTTTCTTTAATAGTCTTAGTCTTCTTTTCCTTGGTTTCATCTTCATCTTCAACTTCTTCTAATTTTGGAGTTTTGTCATCTTCAACTTCTTCAACTTTTTCGTCAGCAACTTCTTTTTCAACTTCTTTGGTAACAACTAATTGAATTGGGTATGAGACGAATTCAGAGTGACGTTTAACGATTTCCTTAATACGTTTTTCTTCCAAGTTTTCTAATTGATCTTCTTTCAAGAATAATCTCAAGACAGTACCACGACCAATTCTTTCGTTAGTTTCATCTAAGGTAACAGTGAATTTACCACCAGCATTTGATTCCCAAATATATTGTTCATCGTCGTTGTTTTTGGAGATAACTTGAACATGATCAGCAACCAAAAATAATGAGTAGAAACCAACACCGAATTGACCAATCATAGAAACATCAGCACCAGCTGATAAAGCTTCCATGAATGATTTGGTACCAGATTTAGCAATAGTACCTAAGTTGTTAACCAAATCAGCTTTGGTCATACCAATACCAGTATCTCTGATTTCTAAGACTTTTTGATCTGGTTTTGGAGTAATTCTGATGAATAATTCTGGTTCAGTTTCCAATTTCTTTGGATCGGATAAAGCTTCATATCTGATTTTGTCTAAAGCATCAGAAGCATTTGAGATCAATTCTCTCAAGAAAATTTCTTTGTTTGAGTAGACAGTGTTAATGAACAATGACATCAACTGAGAAATCTCAGCTTGAAATTCATATGATTCAGTTTTACCTTCGGACATGATTAATTGAGTAAACTTTAGTTAAATTTAGTTAAAAATTCAATTTTAATCTGTTAAAACAGGTGGTTTTAAATAAGCAAGAAAATTATGGTCTTTTTATATTTTCCATCAAAATTTCGTCGACGAAAATGGAACATTCTAAAGAATTCTCGCGAAACCACAATAAAATCCGGGTGACGGGCTCTAAATATATACCGATTTTGCAACAAATTTCTAAATGGTTCCACCAAGCTACAGGCGGGAGAACCTTACAGATGTCAGAAACCACAAATTATATCAATAGAATACATATTATAATTTACAGTCTAAATGATTACAGAAAACCTGTTGTAGCATAGAAAATTATAGCAGATAGATCAAATATTATTATGCGCAACAGCAGCAGCGACAGCAGCAAATGCGACACTGGCATCATCAGCATTATTATCATGGTAATAATTGGACCCATCCTCACTATGCTCCTGATCTTGTTCGCTAGACCTCTCTAGTCTATGACTGCGATGTTGCTGCTCATCTTGCGCCTCATCTTGGTTCTGAGAATCAGATTTATCTCGATCTTTCTCATCGTCACTATTATTTTCATTGGGATTTTCATTTTGGTCTCTTGTCAAAATGTCAAAATGTCTTCTTTCTTCATCTTGTATCCATAAATCCCTCGTAGCCAAATCAAATAGAGAAAGTGACCCCAACGAGTCTTCAGCTGTCTTTCTTTGCTCTCTTATCCATATATTCTGTTTCGTTGAATGCGATAACGTTAACCAGTTCTCAAATGCTGCTTGCAATTTCGTCATGTAGTCAGAGTAAAGAATCAGTTCTGCCTGTTGTGTCTTTGCAAAAATAGGTGAAGGATTCAACAAGTTGGTTAACTGTCTATATGTTTCCATTGTAGGAGGATCATGTGGCCACTGATTTGGAGGTAAAAAATACAAGACCAATCTTGCAAACGTTGGGTGAGGTTGTAATGAGGGAATACCCAATTTGGAAAGGAAATTTGTCTGTGATATATCTTTAGCCTTTAATTGACGATCTTTTAGTCTTCTTCTTATCCTATTTCTTTCTTTGACTTCTTCTCTAGCATTATACTCCTTTGACTTTTTCTTTCGGCGAGTTTTGATTTCCACTTGATCTCCTCTTCTTTTCACATTTGCTCTAAGCGAGTTGATTTCAACTTCTGGGTGCAATCTTGTTCCTTTCTTCAAATCCAAATGACGCCCGAGTGAACCTGGATGTGAAAAAGTCTTACCGCAAAAAGGACATATCTTCTTAGGATCCACCCCACTAGGTATTTCGAATTTCCCATTAATCTCCTCTATACTTTCAATATTCTGGTCACCGTTACCATTATTATCCCGATTGACGTTGTTCAAATCATGTAAGATTTCCTTCTTTGATTGATTTGATATAGATGGGTCAATATTATCATAATTTTCAAAATTTTGACTCGATATCAAGTCTACAGATAATGCAGAGTTGACAGCATTCACAACGTTTTGCACATCGTCGATATTGGATATGTTATGGAAGTAATTGATATTATTGTGATATTGATTCTGATCATTTGATTCATCTTGTTCAATCATATTTGCAACCTCAAGTATAAATGAATAAAGTCCACTTTGGTTATGCTCAAAAATAAAAAATATATAAAAAATTTCACCTTTTTCGTGTTGAGCCCTAGAGTTCCCGATTAGGTAATATGTTATACCTACAAATATAAATCCAAAAGCAATAAAATTTTATATTATATAAACTGGAATATGTGACAATAAAAATATATTTTATTATGTAAATTGTAATAATAAATATAGTGAGGGAAAATCAAATGTGGAAACAAAGTAGCTATGAAATAACAACAAAAATCTAAATATATCGAAAGATATGATCAAATGGTAAACAATAAATAGTTAAACTGGTGATGATATTTTAATACAAATTTTCAATGTGGAATCTGGATAACAAAAACAAGTAGTATGAACAAACAAAAAACAATAAACGTAACTTAAATCAATAATGACTAGAATATTCAAGAAGATATTCAATAATGTAATGAGGATAAACATGGAAACAATGATACGATATGAAGGAGGCAACCAAAAACAACTGTGCAACGAACACTTAAAATGTAAAAAAAGATAAAACTCTGGAAAAGCAACATTAAAATGATATGACAATATAGATACAAATCAGCTAATAAATAACTAAATTTTTAATAATCAATCAGTCTTACAGTAACAGGAAGATTCACCAAAACATCATCACTACCAAGCACACCACCTAAACTAATTTTAACAACTAAGAAATAACATCTCCCCACCAAGCAACTTTGAAAGCCTGGCAATAACACATCTTTATAACGCTGTCTATTTAACTTGATTGTTAATTTCTTGCCGAAATATGCACCTTGTGAATTTTGGTAAGTTGTCGATGTTTCCCATAAACTATGTGTGTATGTTGGCTTGTATATCGGATAAGATTGTGTTGTTGTGTTTAAGTCGATGATTGATCTGATATCGTTGTATAAGTGTCTTGGGAAACCTGATGTACTGGATCCACTGATACTACCGTTGGAATTGGAGCCATATAAACTTCCACTTGACCCGCTGGCGGCACCGGATTTAATTTTGGTTAAGTATCCTTTGTATTTAGATTTGACTCTTTCCAACTCACCAACTTTGCCAACTAGGTCAGAAGTGATTTTGATAGGTATAGAATAACGAGATCTGAAATTAACAGCGTGTAATTCAACGCCAACACTATCAATCCTAGGCAAATCCTTACGAACACCATTAGGTGAACTAGCACAGAAATATTCCAAGTTCAAGTCAATCGTAGTTAATTCAGTTGTGGCATTTGTATCTAATGAAGCATACATTTGTGAAATATTCTTGGATGCTGGAACTGACATACTTGATAAAGTATTAAATTTGTTTAATATCGATGGTTTCACGTAAGGGATACCTTTTGTTGGAACAGTGCATGACGCCTTGACAACACCTTTATCCTTTGAGGTAGAACTTGATTTGAAAAGAGTGATTTTCTTCTTGGTTAGTGATTTTTCAGTGGATATTATTAACGGTGTTGGAATTGGCGCTGAACAGCTGGCGACACATGAGTCAACGTGAGAATCTAGGATATCCCTTGTATCATCTTTGAAGTCAATTGGTGATGAAGGTGATGTATTATACAATGTTGACTCGACAACTTGTGTTAATTTCTCAAGCTCTTTTGTTGATGTGCGATCACTTATTGAAGGTTGACAATTCCCACAATTCCCGTATGGAATAAATCTCACATAGTTATTCCCATCACCAATGATACTCATTTTGGTAGAAGTAGTTGATCTACTTTCCGATTTTTCATAAATCACAGAGTTAGAAGCTGAAGCAACACTCGTATTTTCACTAACACTCTCAGTGATATTAGCAAATCCCAACACTTTAGCCTCAACAGTATATGCGACATAACAGTCTTTAAAACACCCATCGTTCACAACAAGAGGCGAACCACGAATATCTTCATGCCCATACCTCAACACAGGATCAACGATAGCCTGGACTCTAGTACCTTTGAAAAATCCACGGTTCACACCAAAAGTGGGTGGTAACATGCAATGTGCAACTTGAGAATGTGTACAGTTTGTATCAAGCAACGTGTGTGGGAATTTAAAACTGAAAAATTTCTTGTATTTGGTTTTGGGAGCTAAGATCTTATCGTCTTTGAAACCTAATGTGGATCCATCATGGGCATCTATATCATCAACGCTGTACTTGATAGCTGATGTTGTTGGGATATATCCATAGTTGTAGCAGGCGGTTAAGTCAAATAATCTTAAGAATTTCTTGGAGATGTTAGCGTTGTCTTGATTATTTAAAATTGTTCCTTCCAATGAGATGGAAAACATTTCAAAAGGGATAGGTTTGGATGAGTTGTTTTCGATTATGATATATCCATGGACGGTTTCACCTGATGTGTATTCTTTCAATTTATGCTGGATCTCATTCTTAATATGTGCCCTTGGAGGAGTTTTGGTAACGAAGATATCGATTTTCAAACCGGATGTTTTTTTCTTTGGTAAAGTATCTAGCTGATCAAGTATAGTGATATCAGACATGGGACCAGACTCAGGGATATTGAAGTAATCAATGTATGAAGTGTCTGAATCCAACTCGGATCTGTCTGAGAGAGTAGACTGGTCGGACATTGCTGAGCTATTGATATGATTTGAACTTTTTGAAGGAGGAACTCTGGGACTGTAATTATTATAATTGTTGGAAGGCGAGTGGTTTATAAGGTTCCAATACTCATCGTTGTTGTGATTTTGGTTTAGGAGCGAAAGATCTGTTGATGCTGAATCGGATTCCTGTTCATCGTCTGAAAATACCTGAATAAAAGACATGGATCTGCTGAATTTGGAAAATTGAGATTTTTTGATTCTTTTTTCTGTTATCTATGCAAAGAAGGTGTAGTGAAATGAGTGTGGTGTATATGTGTGAAATAATTAAGTGATATAACCTATATTTGAAGCTAGATCAAGGATCGTAAATACTAAAGAGAAATAACAAAGAGAAATGGAGATGTGAATTTATATATATTTCCAGTGAAAATATGGTGCCGTTTGATATGTATGTGAGTAGTAAGTATGTACTATGTAGATTAGTAAGAATCAACTGTAGCAGATTCACTAAGTACTCAGGACTCAGGAGTCAGCTGTATATTTCAGTGTAAACTCAACTATAAGGGTCTCTTGTGTGTCTACCCGCACTTTAACAGTTGTATATAACTGATCTGGGTCTTGGTCTTGTTCAGTTGCTGTCTGTTGAATATGAATACACACGCTTTTGCAAATATAAATGACAATTTCTCACGAGTAAAATCGCACTAATAAATGAGGAAACTGCAAAGTGAAATTTGTAACCGAGATCGATCTGTCTCAAAGTCTAAAAAGCCGTTTACTGTCTATGTGGGCCTAACTTAACTTGCTGGTTTGAATGTACTTAGTTAATAGTTAGCCACGCCTGATTGTCTATTGGCTGCACTAAATTTAAAATAAGCACTGCAAAGGCAGATTACCCGGATAATAGATCCGAAGAAGGGTAATAGAAACAACTTGAAAGGGTAAACCGACAAGCACTAACCGAGCTCATAACTTGAACAGTACAAGAGTCAGGAATCACTTATAACTTATGTTATATATATCTTATCATCTTTGGAGCCTCATGAGTCATATCTATTGTAATTTGTAAGGTAAATTGTAAAATAAAAGTGGGACTTGATAACTTGATTGAAGGTACTAACTTACTACTAACTAGTAGTAGGCGATTTGGACTTGTATAAGTTATGACTTCTAAATCGGGGGAATCCTGACTCGTCTCTACTTGCCCATTTTTCAGTACTCCCTTATCAAATACCAATTCAAAGCTTGATTTAATCAGACCGTCTCTTCCTCGCAGATGCACAGAAGTTGAATATTATCTATTTCAATCTATCGTACATGTCGTACATAAACAGTAAACTACGACTGCCCAGTATCCAGTGTCAACTTTCAAGTCACAAGTGCCCAATGCCTACTCCTATAGCCTCTGAAGCAGCAAGTTCAGTGATTAATTATATTTAATTAGTTTTGTATAAGTTACTTGTTATAAGTTGAAACTTCGCAATAAAATAATGAATACATGTGCTATATCAGGACTCAGAACCTCATATAGTACTATTTAAAACGAATAAATAATGGTAAAAGCAACAATAAATAATATTCAGAAATTATAAACTCAATTATCACGAACAGCCTTCACAACTTCAATAATAGAGTTCACAACCCCAGGATTAGACAACGTAGAAACATCTCCTAATTGGTCTTCTTCTCCTGCTAAAATCTTTCTCAAGATTCTTCTCATAATCTTACCAGATCTGGTCTTTGGCAAATCATCAACAATCAAGATCAATTTAGGTGCTGCAAATGGTCCAATTTCTTTCCTGACTGTTAAGATCAATTTACGCTTAATTGTGTCAATGTCATCCGTGTTCTTATCCTTCAATGAGACATAAGCTGCAACTGCTTGTCCAGTTAACTCATCCGCGAAACCAACGACTGCACTCTCAGCGACTAATTCATGTTCAATTAAAGCAGCTTCAATTTCAGCTGTGGATAACCTATGTCCCGAGACATTAACAACATCATCAACACGACCCAAAATCCAGAAAAACCCATCTTTATCTCGTGACGCACCATCACCAGTGAAATAATGATTTGGATATGGCTTCAAATAAGTATCTATAAATCTATCATAATCATTAAAGATCCCTCTTGTGATTGATGGCCATGCAGACTTAACTGCCAATACACCTTCAGCATCAGCTTCAGTTAATTCTTCTCCAGTTATAGGATCTAAGATCTTGGCATCAATACCAAAAAATGGCAATGATGCAGATCCTGGTTTGGTTGGTGTAACACCGGCCATTGGCGTTAACAAATGAGAGCCTGATTCAGTTTGCCAATATGTATCGACGATATGGGCTTTACCCCTACCAATATGTTCGTTATACCAGCTCCAAACTTCAGCAGCAATTGGTTCACCAACAGATCCTAATACTCTCAAGGAATCCAATTTATATGGTTCAATAAATTTGGAACCAGCTCTTTTCAATAATCTTAAAGCTGTTGGAGCCACATAGAATTGATTCACTTTGTACTTATCAACAATCTCCCAGTATCTGCTATAATTAGGATAAGCTGGAGTACCTTCAAAAACAACAGTAGTTGCACCATTCAATAATGGACCATATACCACATAAGTGTGACCAGTGATCCAACCAACATCACCAGCAGTGAAGACAACATCTTCAGGGTGAACATCAAAAGTGTATTTGGTAGTCATAGCAGCACCTAATAAATATCCAGCTGTTGTGTGTTGTACACCTTTTGGTTTACCTGTAGAACCAGAAGTGTATAATAAGAATAAGGGATCTTCAGAGTTCACTGGGACAGGTGGGAAATAAGGACCATATTTGATCAACTCCTCATGCCACCATAAATCTCTTTGAGGGTTAAATGGGATATGTTCATTACCAGTTCGCTTAACGACCAAAACATTAGTGACGCTTGGACATTGTTTCAAAGCATCATCAACAATTTTCTTGGTTTCAATGAACTTACCACCTCTCTTTGATTCATCAGCAGTAATAACTATCCTGGAGTCAGCGTTCAAGATACGATCTCTTAATGAATTAGAACTAAACCCAGCAAAAACAACCGAATGAACAGCACCAATTCTTGTAATAGCTAATATTGTAACGATAGCTTCTGGAATCATAGGTAAGTAGACAGCAACAGAATCACCCTTCTTAACACCCAATTTCACCAAAACTTGTGCTAACTTGGAAACTTGTTTCAACAATTCGCCGTATGTAATGACGGAGCCTTCATTAGGTTCATCAGCTTCGTAGATGATAGCAGGTTTATCAGGGTTCTTGATAGCATGTCTGTCAACACAATTGAATGAGGCATTCAATTCACCTCCAATGAACCATGCTGGTAAGTCACCATCTTTGAAGTCATCTTTCTTATCCAATGGATATCTTGTTTGAATGAATGGTTTAGACCAGCTTAATAATTCATTCGCCTGATTGGAGAAAAACACATCTGGATGTTTAATAGATTGATGATATAATGTTTCATAGTCATCGAATGATTTGAGATATGGTTTTGATGTGTGTCTCTGGAGGAATCCTGCTGGCGGATTTCTTTTCTTGAATTGGTCCATCATATGGTTTTCAATACCATGTTCATGCTTGACCGCTTCAGCGGTTAACTCGGGGGTTTTGTCAGATTGTGCAATTTCAGACATGTTGCTGCAAATAGTCTTAAAGAAACCAAGAAAGTTAATAGAGATGATTGAGCGGGAGAACTAATATTTATGTATTGAATGTTGCCGCCTTTGATCATCAATAAAGAAGACATGGTGACGGTCAAGATTTGTGGAGCCTTCAAAATCTAAAGATGACTTTCGCTCCAATGGACAAGTCCAACAAAGGTTTCCCCTCTATTTGCTTTAGCATTTTCTTTTTTCGGTCTAATATTGTGGCGTTCTTTCGAACATGAACTCAACCATTTATTTTTATGAATTTAAAAGAGATGGTGGAATCGCAGTTCGACTTTGAGTTGAGCTTCTTTTCGAATTATCTTACAGATCTGGTAGACGGCTGGGTGATCCGATGCGTCCCCATTAGGCAGTCAACGTTACAGCCTTGGCTTAGCAGCAGTCGCTTCAATCAAGAAAATCATAAACTGAAATCTGGTAAACAAATTCAACTATTTATAAATTCTGGAGAGGTTTAAACGCCTTGCTCATAAGTTATAACCGAATTGTTTTTGAGTCTTCTCCAAAACGTACACTGAATTTGCTGCAATATTATATTATCATCTATCAACTACTGGTCTAAAGTATTAGTTCTTTTTCACTCACCATATCGTTTCAACCTAGATTCCACAATCCACATATCGAAAGATGAATCTCATAGGGTTAATATGCACGCTTCTCTTCATTGATTCAATCTCAGCTACTAAATATATCAGATCTTCATCCTTATTGACATGTATGGAGAATTCTCAGTTTACTGCTTCGTATTTTGATGTGGTTTTCTATCCTGATAATAACACTGTTACATTTGATATCACAGCTACTTCAACTATAAATAAATATGTTGGCGCTAACATAAATTTAATCGTGTATGGTTTGAATGTGTTGACCAAAAACTTCACTCTTTGTTCATTAGGGTTTGACACAGTCTGTCCATTATCATCAACTCGTTTACAACTAAACTCACACTATACGGTCTCTGATTCAATCACTAAGGATATCCCAGGTATAGCATATACAGTTCCAGACTTAGACGCCAGAGTTCAGGTTATCTTGTATGACTCAAATTCAACAGACAAAACTTCATTGGCTTGTGTCGAAGCAGTCTTAACTAATGGGAAAACAGTCCAAACCAAGTATGCTGCTTGGCCGATTGCTGCCATCTCTGGTTTAGGTTTAGTCACCTCTGGGTTTATTTCAGTTGTTGGGCACTCAAATACAGCAGCTCATATTGCTTCAAACTCGATGTCCCTTTTCATTTATTTCCAAAGTTTAGCTATATCTTCAATGATGGGTGTTTCAAGGCTTCCACCAATTGCAGCATCATGGTCACAAAATTTCCAATGGTCATTAGGAATTGTTAGACTTACAGCTATACAAAAGATTGCCAACTGGTATGTTCAATCAACTGGTGGTACCCCCACTTCCACATTATCATCATCATACTTATCTATATCGGTTCAGAAATTACTCAAAAGATCGGATTTATTGTCAAATATTTATGATTCTATAAGTGGAGAAGATGAAGTTGCCCCATACTTGGCAAAGAGATCAGATGATTTCACCTATGCTTATAACTTGAACTCTACTCTTTACACAACAAACGAAAAAGACCCAAACATTTCATCAAAAACTTTAGTTTTACGTGGTATTCAAAGAGTGGCTTACTTAGCTGGTATTGAAATAACGAGTTTGTTTTTAACTGGTATAATCTTCTTCTTGTTTTTCATGTTTGTTGTGATCATCTTATTAACCTTCTTCAAAGCCATTATTGAGATCTCAATTAGATCTAAAATGATGAATGAAGGTAAATTCGGTGAATATAGACAACAATGGAGTACGATCATCAAAGGGGTCTTATACAGATTAGCTCTTGTGGCGTTTCCTCAACTAGGTGTTTTGTGTTTCTGGGAATTGACTGAAAGAGATTCTGCTGGTGCCGTGGTACTTGCGGTTTTCATAATTGTCATAGTATTAGTCTTATTGTTCCAAGCTGCTATTAGAGTTTTATTATTAGGAAGAGAATCTGTGTCAATGTATAAAAATCCCGCATACTTGTTATATGGAGATTCCAAGTTTTTAAATAAATTCGGTTTCATCTATGTCCAATTTAGAGCAGATGCTTATTATTTTGTTATTGTGGGAATCATATATACTTTACTTAGAGTATTATTTGTTGCATTGATGCAAGAATATGGTTCAGTTCAATCTATTTTGGTGTTTGTTGTTGAATTCATTTATTTTGTATTACTTTGTTGGTTAAGACCTTATATGGATAAAAGAACAAATGCTTTCAATATCACAATCTCACTTATTTCAACATTGAATTCAATTTTTTACATGTTTTTCTCAAACGTTTTTGGTCAACCTCATGTTGTTTCCTCAGTTATGGCAGTTGTTTTATTCGTGCTTAACGCCATCTTTGCTTTGTTTTTATTGATTTTCACAATTGTTACATGTGTTTTGGCCGTATTATATAAGAATCCCGATACTAGATATCAGCCTATGAAAGATGATAGAGTTTCATTCATTCCAAGATTCGAAAATAAGAGTGCTAAACCAACCAATAACTCAGATATGGAATTGATGGCTTTAGGTGCAACTGCAATGAGAGGCCACGAACAAGCTGATGATTTAGAAGACTCATCAGAAGAACATTTACCTCAAAAATCAACTCCTTATGATCATTTAAAGAGCGAGTCAACAAATTTTGATTCGAATTCAAGAGTGGTTAGTAGTGCTAGGGACTCAGTTATATCAAATCTTGATGAAATCGAGCCAACACAACCAAATTCAACTATAACCGGCAATTCAAATGCCGCCGCTCAAAGATCCTTCAATAATCAAATGCATAATACTGAATCAAATGGCTCATTCAATACAACTTATGACGGTTATTATAATAATAGTACTCAAAAGAATAATGTTCGTTGGGGTTAGATACGTTACACATGAATCACTATCCAATTTGGAGCAATGGAGCTGTTTCAGTTCTTTCAAAGACTCTTTTTACATGCTTTTCATTTTTTTCAAAACAATTTTTGTATTTTTGTTTGAATTTTGTTCAATTTTGGCTTCATTTATATCATTTTTTTATCAGGAAAATAGCAACAAAACAATACATATTACTGGGTTACGAGCTATAACTGTACGAAATCCATCTTGAATATTCAAAATGTTTGCAGACTTAACATTTTCTACTAAGATACAGTTATTTACCAGTTTCAGTTTGAACAGAAATGTGTCTTGCCAAAAATACTATGATGGAAGACATTGTACCAAGTAATCTTCACACAGTCTTGGTCTTTCAGCTCTTTTAAGTCAGTTGAAACTCTGTGACTTGATTCGCCGCAAGTGGTGTCATTCTGCTGAAACCTTTTTCTCAAAGTCAAATCATTGTGATATGTACCATTTTCATTTTCTTCTTTAGCTTGAAGGCTCTCTGAATCATGATCAGATAATGTAATGAGCTGTGGTTCGTGTTCTATTTCACCAAATATAACTTGAGAATATGTCATTTTTCTAGGACTTTCAATAGGATGTTCAGACAGTCTAACCAAAGAAAGTGGTAATTTAATACCTTCCCTCCCATCCTTCAATTTCTTTCTCATATCTTTCACACTTTTATCAACTGTGGATTTCGATATCAATGCTTTAGGTGCAACAATAGTCTCTTCATCATCTATTTCTTCCCTTTTTGTAATATAGCTGTTTCCAAAAAGATCCTGATCAAGAGAGTATTCCGCTGGTTTTGCTCCCAATATAGCTTCTTTCAAATAATTCCCGCCTAACAATCTGGTCTTGACTCTGGGTACTATACCTTCAATCTCTTTCTTTGTATCGATCACTGTTTCGGGTATATTATTGATCTCATATGCAACATCATAAGGTAAGTCTCTCCATTTTTCCTGAGCATGATCTTGAAGATGCGACAATTTTTGGTGCAATTTTTCAGGAAACTCATCAAACAGTTCTTCAAAATCGTCTGGTAAGAATTCATCCTTGAAGTTGTGAGCAAAATCCACTAGTGTATTAGCTTGGAATTGCTTATTATCTGTCATTAAATTAGAATCATAATCACCATTATCTCTTCTGAATAATTCATTCTTCAAATCATGCTCCTCAAACAATGATCCACCGAGTTCCAGCTTTGAATCCAAGCCCATATATGCCGGAAGGAGGTTCAACGTATTGTCATATTCATCGATTTTCAAGCAGTAACTATTTGCAGCGGCTTCAACGTTTATAGTGCAAAACACTGAATGAATCAACATTGTAAAATCAACTTCTTTTATCCAATTCTGGGCAAAAATGTCAAAAAACCTATTGATATCAGATTTTTTGCCATCCGTAGGCAAGTAGTTCTTGACATTCAATATTGGGTTTTGTATATTCTCATAAGTCATCAAATTACCGCTGGAAAACAAAAACACAAGTAAAGGTTGATTATTTGAAATACATTTTCTGAAAAATGGTAGTTCAAAGAATGGCACTGAAATCAAGCTCTTAACATAATCTGATTTAACATTGATATTATCAGTCTGGTTCATTGATCTGACGTATGAATGAGGGATAATCAAAAAATAATCTACCAAATTTGAAAATGTTGGAAGATGGAAAGGAGGTGAATTGTCAATAAACTCGGAGTAATCAGATCTATCTTGCATAATTGGAATGGCTATAGGGTCAGTAGTGTTGAAAATGAATAAACCTTTACTATTCACTGGAAGTGTAACGTTCTGTAGCTTTTCACCAAACAAAAATTCAAATTCGTTACTATTATCAACCAAATAGTCAAATCCCAAATCTAATAAAACATCTTTATTCAACAAATTTTTAGATAAAATCAAAGCCTGGTCTTCAATATCCAGCTCAGTAATAAGCGATTTGGCTATATTCAACGTAGTATCAGCAGACATTATAGATTTCAATTCACTCAAAAGGTTTACTTTAACATTTCTTTGATTCATCAAGTCTTCTGGTATTTCCAAAACGTTGGTTTCTGGAGTTGGATACCTGATAGCAGCAGCAGAAATATGTTGAAAGAAAAAAAAGCCAACTATGGTAGTTTGGAAAAAGTACATTGAGTGGAATCTCATGATGAACAGTATGATCTGTATTAAATTAAATATTAAGAAATTTATTACGGTTGTAAAACAAGAACTTTTAAAATCAGGGAACTTGGTGCATCTGACTCTGTGTTACGGATAACCCATCTGGCAGCTAAGAGAGGTAAAAGGAAATAAACACCATTTTTTTGCATTTGTGCAACCAAAAATCTCAAACACTGTTCAAGCCGCAAGAGAACCGTATTCGGTTAAGTTTGCACCCTAATATTCGAAGTATTGGTAGTTGAAACAAAGAGACTGGAGATTTCACACAGTGTAGACAATAACCTTGTTCTTCCCCATAGTCTCCCTTTGATCATGGACTTCATACAATGACCCATTCTCATTCAAGATATACTCTTTTAGCATTTCTCCTGGAGACATCGCCATATTCCCATATCTATTCGGATGCATGTAACTTTCACCATTACCACCAGCTATATGACCATCAAGGTTGTCATAAGTATCAAGTTGTTCCACGTGAAGTGGTGGCCCGTTCCCGTTTCTCTTAAATCTAGGATTCTCTATTTGGAACCCCATATCATCATAATCCCAATTAATCTCAGGTAATAGATCCAATTTAGATATATAGAAAACCGTCAAGAATGTAACACAGTTGGTGACCCATGTGAATGTAGATATGATGATAAATGCACTTATTGCCTGTCTCATCGAGCAGAGTTGAAGTTTTGAGTTGTTGACATGACAAGTATTAGCTGGGATTAAAAGACCCACGGAAAACCCAAATGCAACGACAGATAAAATTGCACACATTAGACAGTAAAATATACCATTATTATGTTCAAAAGTCATGATATTAAACAAAAGCAAACAGGAAATCAAAAGCAAAGTACATGCCTCAATGAGGATATAGATATAAATGCCCTTACCGATATCTGGATCAAGATGGATCATAGCGCTAGATAACCCAATGACGATAATGGCAAAAATAACCTCCATTGAATGAAGAATAAAACTTAATGTAATCGATATTTGCTCACCATTTCTCTTTTTCATACCAGGTAATCTCCCTAAAGGTCTAGCCATAACTTTATGGATAAGTAATTGTTCCAATTCTTGTCTCCTGGCAGTTTGACTAATCAACTCTGGGTCAGTATGTGAATGCATAGAGCGATCAAAATTACGTGGTTGCATAGGCGGAAGATAATCAACAGCAGTATTATGGGAGGTAAATGAGTTGATCGACCCATTTAATGATTTTGTCTTTGTAGGGTTTCCTTGTATGATTGATCTTGCGACCGATTTTTGAGTCCCTCCTCTTTTCAACTGGATTGATTGACCATGTAAAGATGATTTGTTTGAAAGTTCTCTTGTCGATTGTCGCATTGATTGTTTTGACATTTGAATTGAGGGTGTACGTTCCCCATCACCAGTGTAATCTTTGAACTCAAACTCACTATTATTATGTTCTAATTGAGGATCAAAATGATGGTTCCCAGGTTCCTGTCTAGGCAAGGGGTTTTCGGATCCTTGTAGCGAGCGAGTACTTGGTTCTTTAACTATCTCACGTTGTTGTTCACGATGCTCCCTCGACGCTTCGCGAGAAGCTTCTCGAGAGAAGGAGACTTTGGCTTGAGATGCAGGTGTTGGATCGTACTCTGATGGCTGTGCGTATACATCAACAATAGCATTTTGAGGAACATCCGAAACCTCTGTGAAGGAATCGCTCGCTTTGTGGTAGTATCTTTGCTTTATCTGGAAGTAGTCTGTATCGCTGGAGTTGACTGACGGAGCCAAAGTCCTGTTTCTCAATTTTGGCAATGACAATTGAATACTTTCATCATCATACATCTCCCTTTGGCCTTGTTGATGATGGGGCGTTTGGTATTGGGGGACGCTCTGCATGTGTTGTATATCCTGAATTGTGACATCTTTGGATCTTGCGTGTGACCGTGAAGGGAGAATAGGCGCTACCTCATCGAGATCAATGGATCTGGAAGCGCTGTGGTTTGATTGAAGAAGTTGAGCTCTATCGTTGTACTCTTCTGTATGATCTATTTCTTGAATGCTGTTATATGTGGGGGCTGTTGGTAGTGGTTTGTATGCTGCGTGGGAGGAGACACTTTCCTGGATGGTGCTGATACCTGGAGAGATGTTTCTTGCTCTTGGATATATCTCGAAGTCAAATCGTGAAGAATCACTGACTATTCTTGTGTTTGGTATGCTCATTTTAATGCATCCACTTTAATAATTATGATTGATTCTTGGTTTCCAGCAACGTGGATGGAGATTTGGTACCTTGATCTGACAGATCTGGATCTTGAAATGAGCTTGCTGCTTTGCCTCTGATTCCTGAATCAGTGAATCAGTGATCTGGATTCTGGGGTGTCTAAATATCGCTGGATCATTTTTTTTTAGTGAAGTAACAATTTTTAACACTTTTTTGTCCGTTTACACAGATTCCTGATTCCTCATTGGGATAAATGAAAACATAAGATCGTTGTAGCACTAGCACATCAACTCTTCCAGACTCTTCACACAGATATAATGTCTCTGAATATCCACTTGAGGTGAGATCTGCTACACTTCTGTTGCAGAAAAGTTCCAAATATCACACAAGTTGTAGTAAAACAATTGAAGGAGCCACCAATGCAAATGAGCTCCAATAAATTTCATCTGATCGTGATTCGTGATTCGTAGTTTAAGCGATTCTTATTATTGAAAATTATGTACATATTACGTAATATAATTATGGTCGAGCGACGAGAAGATGATGTAACTTGTAACTTGGAGGTAATATATTCAACAAGAAATTGCAGCTTGCCGGCGGCCACTGCTACGGTTTATTATAAATTATAATGATCAGAAGTTCAGAACAGCTTATATTCTGGATGCAGTGTACTTTGCAAAAGAGAAGTGTTGAACAGGATTATAAAATTTCTCTGTGGAAACTTCCCTTTGCAAGGAAAACCATCGGAGATCATCCAGATTGTTGGGGCGGCCTGAAGAGTCAAGAATCAAGAATCAAAATATTTAAGGGACCCCTACATCTACTACTATCTTTCTTTCTAGAAGGGTTCTCTCAGAAATCCCTTGATTAACAATTGACTGCCTATTTGCTCTTGGGTCTTGTTTGCACTATTCTGGTACGTTTTTCCAGCAATCAGATTCCAAGAGACCGTAAGTTTGTAACTTGTCAAGAAGGCTTGGAGTACTCAGATCAAGTCAATCCTGCAGTGATATCAAGCTTTGATAATATCAATAATATTACATGATATAAAATATATATACTCTTCAAAGTTCAACTATAGCCTAAAAATTAATCTAACGACCAAAAAGACCAAAAAACCCGCGCTTCTTATCATCAGCTTCAGCAGCAGACCCCATTTGTGTAACTTCAACTTCACCGGCAACGTCAGCAGCGACAGTATAATCAATGTAATTGAAAGCCACGTCAAACAAAACTGGTTTAAATGAAACTGGATTCAACAAAGGTTTAATAGTAGCTATTTTGGACAAGATTTCTTTACTATCACCAATTGGGAACTTGTCGACAGAATCAATAACTAATGAGTTGATTTTTTCAGTTTGTAATTGATATTCAAATTGTGTTAATACATGACAATTTTTTTCTTTCTCTGCAACCGTTTCCTTAAAGATTTGTATATCATTGCTGGTTGTGAATGATAATTCAATCTCGTATGGTTTGATTGATGAGATTATTTCACTAGATTTGGAAAACAACACCAATGCTTCTTTGAATTGATTCTTAACATAGTAGGAGTCTCCAATCAAAGAAATCTTAAGACCATTATAAAAAGCTTCTAACGACTCTAAAGTTGAATTCAATTCATCATCGTTATAAACACCTGGTAATTCTTTGATTTGTTGAATTGTCGATAATATAGTATCGATTAATCTTGAAATATCTCTATTTGATTCTAACATCTGTGTCTTGGAACTAGTATTAGTAATTTTTTGTTTCAATTCATTTATGATTGACAAATCTCTTTTGATCTTATTGAAAAATAAGTTATAATTTATGAAAGTTAATAAGATTTGATTATCTTGGATTTCATCACTATCAATTTCATCATTATTTTTCTCTAATTCAATCAAATGGATATCCAATATCTCTTGCCATCCAAGTAATACCGGATCGAATGAAGATGAATTCTCCATCGAGATATCTTTCTCTAAAGATTGATTTTTCAAAATTAATCTTGAGATTTCTTCAGAGTGTAATTTAGCTTTATGATTTCTCCAGTTTATATATTCTAACGGTTCAATATCCTCAGACTCAATCAAATTACTATCAACTTGAACAACTTCATTCAAAATGCTGGATAGAGATGGTAATTTGTCAAAACTGAATTTCTTCTTACAGTATGAATTCAAATCTGGATTTTTTTCACCAGAGTATCTCATTATTGATAATTTCAATGAAGGATCAATGAGATTCTCCAAAATTTCCAATATTAAAGTCTTGTTTGTAAAATTTGCCTTTGATCCATTCAAAAAATTTGACAAAAATTTCGAGATACTAAGAGCGTTTATAGCTGATTTCCAGTTTTTCTTCAATATGAAAAGATACCCTTGAACAATAGAAGCATACAAGAACACTTCAGTCTTCTTGATAAGATCGGCCTCATCTTCAATGAGTTTAATCAAGCTAATACAACTTTGTAACGCTTTTTTGTATTTTGATAATATGAATACCTCTTTTGATCTTGAAGATTCAGTCTCCATTAGACTCTTTGTTTCTAAAGCATACAAGATATCCCTTTCAGCAGTATATAGCAAGACCAACCCAAATTTATCATTCGAGTCATAATCTTCTTTGCTAATCTTGGAGATTTTCTCTTTGGTCTTGTAATTTTTTGTATCTTTTGTACTGATGTTTAATTCAGAACGTAATTTGGAGATTTTTTTGTTCAACTTCTTTCTTTCACGATGATAATCATTAGAGGATTGGAGGAAAGAGGTCCCTCTAGATCCTATGGTGAGAGTTAAAGGTGAATCCATTGCTTAGTTAACGGAATTAAATATACATTGAAAGTGGTGTTAAATTTGATCTGCGTTTAGACTTTAGTTTCGACGACCATTATTCGCCCGTGGAAAATGGCAGAAAGATAACAAATTTATTATAGAAATTGATGATATTGGAGCAAAATTACGGCTCAATGTAGGTCAACAAGAACAATATTGTGACGGAGGTTGCGAGTGGTGATATTGGTTAAGGCAATAAGAGAAATTTCCGTTTAAAATGCTTTAGATTGATCCAAAATGGTGAATATTTGAGTATAGCAAAATTTTCCAAAACACCATAATACAGTATTATAAACAGCAAAAATATCATTCAATCTAAGTCTATGTAGAGCGAGTATCTTTCCTTCGATAAAACAGTAACTATGGACGCTCGGCTTTTCCATATCAGAAGAAACGAAACCACCAAAATATTCCATCAAATTAACCAAACCTACGGCCCATTCACCCTAGTTTATAGGTCCAAGCTCATATATATCAAATAAACCACTCATCAGAGTCATGAGTCAGATATAATTAACATATGTTAACCTACTTTTTTTGGCGAAGTAAATCTCACTCATCAACATCAGAAAGAGCCCTCACTCTATGATGTTATCTAAATATTCCTTAATCTTGATCAATGCTTCCAGCTTCGCAGAATCAGGAACCATCTCCATTGCCTTTGGTTCCAAGAAGCTCATCAATTGATTGAAGTTGGGCACCTGGTCGTTTGTAGCAACTTCTTTCAACGCCAACTGTTTCACCTTATCAAACCATCCATTCTCGTAAAGCTTGAGCTTCAAGAAACGAGAGATCTTGTCGTATTCCCCTGATTGGATCAAGTTGTCCTGGATCTGTGACTTAATCTGGTCCAAGTCTGCGTTTGTCATTCTTGTTTGTTGCTCTATTGTTGTGCTTCAATTTTTGGATGTTTGCTTCTCTTTTAAACATCTTGGTCAAAAATCAGATTTATTATTTTCGAGGTTTTTGAAGCTGCGAAGAAGAGTGGAAACCCACAATTGTTGAGTCAGAATTACACCATCTTGAAGAAAAGAGCTGCTCTATTGACGCCATTGAATAGAGAGAGATCTGAGAACGGTTCTTAATCTTCAACCTCAAATATCCATTTGAAGCAAACTGGAATCCCACTGATTTTGAGCAACATGAACAAATCGATCGGTTGCTTCACTACTTTGGCAAGATCCAAATCGCTTCAAAACCTCAAAACTTCCTCTTTCAACTCCATTTTACCCAGAAACCAAGTTTATTTAACACTATTAAGAAATATGTCATCAAAGGGAAATCCACAGGACTCAAAGGTCCTCAGCTACGAACCATTG
Organism: Cephaloascus albidus; assembly: GCA_030575015.1. Lineage (NCBI taxonomy): Eukaryota > Fungi > Ascomycota > Pichiomycetes > Serinales > Cephaloascaceae > Cephaloascus > Cephaloascus albidus. The sequence continues at coordinate 124,086 of JAJMGN010000202.1, read as the reverse complement.
AGTTCCGATAATGCAAAATGGACAAAGTTGCAAAGAATTCACTACAAGGATCCAAATAATGAAAAACGTACATGGGAAATGGCTTCACGTTCCACAAGACAGGAAGGTTCCCCAGTTGATGCAGTCGCCATATTAGCAATATTGAAGAAAGAGACAGGTGATGAATTGGTGTTACAAAAGCAGTTTAGGCCTCCTGTTAATGCAGTTTGTATTGAAATGCCAGCAGGATTGGTTGACCCAAACGAATCGATTGAAACTTGTGCTTTACGTGAATTGAAAGAAGAGACTGGCTACATCGGAGAAGTTATCACAACATCACCACCTATTTTCAATGACCCAGGTTTCACGAATACTAATCTTTCTGTTGTGACAGCTCTGATTGACTTATCCAATCCTAAAAATCAAAACCCAGAGGCTGAACTTGAAGAAGGGGAATTCATAGAGACTTTCACTTTGCCATTGAAAGACTTGATTCCGGCATTGCACAAGTTGAATAAAGAAGGTTTTGCTATAGACTCCAGAGTCTATAACTTTGCTATTGGTTTATACATGTCGCACAAGACTGAATGATCTTTTTACCACGTTTTATGATTCATGAGTTTGTTTTCTTATTAGTGTAATCCTTATTCAAAATGTTCTGAGTTGAATGAGCTCCAAGACAAAATAGTCAAGTCAAGAAAGTTGCTCAGCGTCTGTCATGTCAACTGATTTGTAAGAGAATCGACCGAAATCGAACTGTAAAATCAAATCGTTTTATAGAAATAAACAAAAAGCATCAATTTTCGTCAATACACAAAACATGTCAGAATCAAAAGTCTGCTGGATCTGCCTTGGTGGCGAGACCGATCCACCTCCATTGGGAACGCTTACTGAAGCAAAAGATTTCGTTTCTCCTTGTCGTTGCTCGTTGACTGCGCATAGAAGATGCTTAATGGATTGGATTGGTAATCGCAAGATGAGTGCTAAGAGAGAACAACCAGGAAACTTCAACTTTGCCTTCAATTACAATTTCAATAATAATCCCATTGATGATCTTCAACAGAATCAGCAGCAAAACCAACAGCAAAATCAACAAAATCAACAGAATCAACAAAATCGACCAATATTCTCATTAAACAGTATTGGAATCAAGAGAAACACTTACTTGAAAGCCGCCGATTGCCCCCAATGCACAAAACCTATCTTCATCACTATTAAACCAAGCTTGGTATCAGCATTATATTCATCATTCAAGAAAATAGTGTCTAGAGCAGCTACATATTCAGTTGTTGCCCTTGGTGGTGCTTCGATCATAAGTGGTATCGTATCTCTGGCGTTTGTTTTGGTCAATGTGGTTGGGTATCACATACTAACGAAATCAATGCCACCTTTTATCTTGGGAAAATTGTTTAATCTACCCAAGTTTATGACTTTAGATAAGGCTATTTCAAATAACTTATTGAGTGCTGAATCTTTATCCCGAATCACATTTTTCCCAATGTTTTTATTGAGATTAAGACATTCTTCACTCAAAGATGAATTATTCATCAATGGATACGTCTTCACGTTCTTACCATTGAACAAAGATACTTCATTATTTAAAGATTTCAGAGGATGGTTAGCATTAATAGGACCATTTAGATTACTATATGATTTCTTTTTCTCGTTGACTTTCAATAGGGTTTATTACAGAATGACATATTCCATAAAACCATATTTTGTTGCTGATTCCGTTGGTGAAGAAACATTAGATTTGATTGAATTGGAGAATTTCTTGGAAGAGGAGTATGAGAATGCACAGTCTTTGATCGAGCCAGAACCAAAACCTCAATTGACAAGATCTCAACATGTATTGCAATTTTTCAAAAACGTTTACCGATTCTTTATCCCTGATACTTCTGACTTGGAGACAACAATTAAATCAAATAGAAGAAGAAGAGAAATTATGTCTTGTTTACACACAGATTATAGTAAGGTCTATAGTAATGACTCCAGATCATTAAACATATTAACAACATTGTTATGGCCGGTATTAGGTGCTAAGATTGGTTCAGCATTGTTTGATATCAAATTCATAAGATATTACACAAACAACATGTCAAATAACGCGGATGAATCATTGTTTGCTTGCAATTTGCTTGGTTGTATTTTATTGATATTAGCTAAAGATTCTGTCAACTTGTTCTTAGCTTGGAAAAAATATAAGCAGATAAAGGGTATCAAGATCTTAGATGGGAAAAGCCGGGAGTGGGAACTTGAGAGTCAAGTCATTGCTAATGAACTGTGAACTTGAAATTATTCTACAATTTGTCGGTAATGAGTCTTTTGTCAAACCAAGTGATTGTGGCAATTCCATATATCTAGTTAGTGAATGCATTGGTAGAGATTTGGTTTGAAGCTATAGATCCCTTGGAATTTGGCCAGGTTTTAGAACTAAGAGGTCCATTTTCATGACCAGGCCTGCTCAGTGTACAATTAGAGATGCAATGTGTAAATGTTAAGTGTTTGCATTGCCACAGTCCAAGGAGATCTTTCAAGCCACCATCAGCGGTATAAACTAACAGGGTACATAGTAGTATAATTTACTCTATATTGATTAATTTGCACTTCCAATCCTATGTGAATAAAAGCACCATTAAAATATATATGGCGTAAAAATAAAATAAATTCTTGTACAGTTCTATATAACTGCCAAATGGACCCTGTAAACAGTGCCCGTAACCAGAAAAAAAAAAACAAGTTTTTTTTAGTTGCAACTGTATTTGTCAGATTTTCACTTTTGACGTTTAAAGACTTTTCCTTATAAAAGTTCGCATTTCCTTCTTTTGTTAATGGGATATAGACTATAGTTATAAACCACTTGCCTTTTAAAAATCATTACAAGCGCCGAGATGACTAAACCGAAAACTAAAACAACAACAACTTTTATAAAGATATTCAAGAATCTCTCCATCCAAGATAAGCTTCTCCCACTACTCATCCTCATTGCCATAATCTTTGGAACTTTGCTATCAGTGTATGTCCCCAACTCCAGAAACTTCATGAATGGTTCAACCGTGGTTAATGTGTCCATCCCAGTAGCAGTCGGCTTGATCGTTATGATGATCCCACCCTTGTGTAAGATTGAATGGGAGAATATCCACAAGATTATCTTATTACGTTCAAACTTGAAGCAGATTGGTATATCCTTGGTGTTGAACTGGATAGTTTGCCCATTCATAATGTTTGGATTAGCATGGCTAACCTTATTTGATAAGCCAGAGTATAGAATAGGTATAATCATGATTGGTCTTGCTAGATGTATAGCGATGGTGTTAGTATGGAACAAGATAGTTGGTGGTTCAGACGAGTTATGCGCATTACTTGTGTTGATTAACAGTTTACTTCAAATTGTCTTATATGCACCATATCAGATTTTCTTCTGTTATGTTATTACTGGACAAAGTACTTCAGAAGTTGGTTTGAATGTGACTTATGCTACTTCTGCTAAATCTGTTGCCTTTTTCTTGGGTGTTCCCATGGGATTTGGTATACTCACTCGCTTATTGTCGCTCTTCACCGTGGGGGAAACTTTTTTCAACTCAAAGATTCTTCCATTAATAAGTCCCTTTTCATTGATTGGATTATTGTATACGATCATAGTTATCTTTATTGAGAGAGGTAATGAATTCATTCGTGATATAGGTGATGCCTTTAGATGTTTTGTCCCGCTTGTGCTTTATTTCATGATTGTTTGGTTTGGAACATTTTTCCTTATGAGATACCTTGATGGCAGGAAAACCCTGAGTGAAGAACTTTGCGGGTGCGAGGAATATTTATTACCTGCAAAATCATCTATAAACGTTTCTGTGCAAGAAGTCCCAGGTAGTCCAGAGATATCGGATATTCCAGAAGATAAGGAGGCTGCCGAATTCAATATTCCTAAAAAATGGGGGAAAAAATATTGCAAATCGTCATATGACAAGACAATCACACAGACTTTTACATGTTCCTCTAATAATTTCGAATTGAGTATCGCCATATCTATTGCTATTTATGGTAATGGTAGTAAGCAAGCTATTGCTGCAACATTTGGTCCCTTGCTCGAGGTTCCGATATTGTTGTTGTTATGCTTTTTGGGGGTTTATTTCAGATATACTTTTTGGTGGAGTGATGTTGATTATTCCGAGTATGACAAAGTTCTAAATGAAGAGGAAGATAATGTGGTCTCAAGTTAGTTGGTTCATTCCTACACCGATTTTTGGTTGTTATACGTATCTTTTTAATCATGTATATATACTAGACTAGATGATATTCAGAATAACGATTTTTATAAAACGGACCGGAAACTGATAGGATTCTGGTGAGATTCTACATTCCAGATCCCAAATTGTTTACTATATTGGGTTCTGCTTTTCTCGTTATATATGCGATATCCTCTCTTAAACCAATAGTTTGTTAATTGATTTTTCTTTGTTGTTTCTCCTTCTGTAGTTGGACCGAATGAGTTCCATTACCAAAAAATTAAACCCGAATTAAAGACATCACCAGATTTTGTTTAGTTTTGGAAAACTTCACCAATAGACAAACATTGCTCCAGATATCGCATACAAAGATGTTTAAAAGACTCGTCAATCCAACCAAATTGACAAGATTTTATAGCACTGCGAAAGAGCCAAATTTTTTCCATATTTTTAAGCAAACTTTCACCAACGGAGGACCTCCGAATGAAGCATTTATCATAGATGGTAGAGCATTGAGAAAAGAGTACAGATCTCTACAGTCAGCAAACCATCCAGATATTTTGATAGGAGAGTTGAGGTTTGAGAAGCACGATTTGTCTGATAGAGAACATAACGATGATTTTTCCAGTCTTTTGAATAAAGCATATACTACTTTGAAAGATCCTTTATCAAGAGCTCAGCACTTGTTGAAGTTGAATGGCATTGATGTTTCCACTGATGATACCGCTAAAACTGTGATGTCCAAGAATAAAGATATGCTCATGTTGGTATTGGATGCACATGAAAGCTTGGAGTTGGCTACTTCTGAGGACGAGTTGGATGATTTGAAGATAGAGAATGATGAGAGAATTAAGAAAAGTGAATTGTTGCTTAATGAATTGTTTCAGAAACAGGATTATGAGAATGCTGCTATAGAGACTGTCAAGTTGAAATATTGGAGCAACATTGCGAATGCTATCAAAGAATGGGCTCCTGGGAAGCAAGTTCACTTGACTCATTAGACTTGTAAATAATACACCTAAAAAAGAGACCACGATATATGATTATGAATGAACGTATCCTATATCCTTGTGTAGAGAATGGATGCTCAATAAGGTTGGGCTACACTAAGTGTCTTAAAAGAGCAAATTGCAATTAACCGGGCCAACTTTATTAGTTACTTATTTTATATAAAAGCGAACAATTATTAATCATCTTGACTAGCCATAGTTTCATCATCATTATCATCAAAATCACTGTCATCTTCAACTGACGGAGTTTCAAACTCACAATTATCAAATTCTTGCTGTTCCTCTGGAGTTTGAGGTTTTTGCCTTAACCATTTCATTCTTGGTCCACTTGGGGCTAAATCTGATATTTTAAAACCAAACAATTTCAACTCGTATAATTCTTTTGGCCTCAATGAAGATTGTCTTCCGATCTCCAGGTACATTTTCATAAATAAACCTGGGAATGTGGTACCAAAAAATGCACCATCGATATTCAAGTATCTGGATGATGGTGGTATATAAATATCGGAACAAGATGGACAATATAATCTAACAGTTTCCTTGCAAGGTTGGTCGTATATACCAACTGGTATCAAATGCATCTCATTACAATAGAATCTGGAACAAACACCAAAGTTTTTCTTCTCATATTTCTCAGCCATAGCTTGTAACCCTTGTTTGGTTAAGATATATCTAGCATGTATCAATCCATACAACAATTCAGCTGATTGATCAATCAATGCCTTGTTTGTAACTTCAAGGGAAGCTTGAGGTTCAAAATCCAATATAGTATCCAAAGCCTCTTTATAATAAGGAACAACTGACGATAAACCTGTCAAGTTGAAATCATCTTCAATGAAATCAGAGTTGACCTCGACATAGAAATCGTGGCCAAACAAAGCACAGAAAGTAGAGACCCACGGATCGTATTCCTCTGATGATCCATCATCATCGAAGGTGTTCTCTCTGTTAGACATTTTCTGATATGTGATGTGATTGTAAACTGATAAGATGCGCTTTGAAACCGGGTGACTGGCACGGAAAAATAGACAGCTGGTACAACTCTAGTAGGATGTGGTGGCGAGGGGACCTGAGTATCTGTGATCAAATGGATTGTGATGGACTCACAGCGTGTATCGTTGGGGATCTCACTTTCGTTTTCTGGTGATAATCATCAGAATATTCTTAAAAACTTCAGAAAAAAATTAGTTTTTCGCGAAATGGATAAAACCACCAAAATCCAACTTCACAGAAAAAGACCAGATATTGTTCTTCTGCCCAAACTCACATCCAATCCAATCCACAATGACTCCCTATACGTTGCTCTTCAGTGTTTTCCTGATCCTTGTTGCTCAGCTGCTCATCAATGCGGTCGGGAAACCAACGATCCAGCAGTTTTTTTGGTTGATGTACTTGAAGTTCTCTTCAGATCAAAGTATCAAGCACTTGAGAGAAAAAAGTGTTGAATCGTTACAAGTTTACAGAGAGAGAAATAAGATAAGCGCCCAAGATCACTATGCGAAATGGACCAAGTTGAACAGACAATATGATAAATTACAAATGGAAGTTTCCAAATTGGAAGAACAGATTTCCGTAAAGCAATCTCAGTTCAATAAATATATTGGTTACTTCATCACTGCTTTGACTACTGCTCCATTATGGATATTTAGAATATGGTACAGAAAGACTCCATTATTCTACTTGCCCAACGGTGTGGTTCCGTATTATCTTGAATGGTTATTGGCTTTCCCTTCTGTCCCAACTGGTGCGATAGGTTTAACTGCATGGAGTTTCTTACTTAAGAGCTTGATCTCAAACTTTGAGTTTATCGTCAAATTCTCCCTACAAGCTATTCCTGAAAAACCAACTTTATCTAAAGCTGCCGCCAAATGATTCAATGCAAATCCTTAATGAAATTTTACAATCATGAATACAAATATTTGTAGTTTACTCTTACATTTAACCCCAATATTCATAAACCATTCATAAGTCCCTTATTCCATCTAATTTAACCAAGTTTTGATTCGTGAAAAGTCTGATCTTATCATCTATCTCATCTAATCCTTCCTCTTTTAAAGTCTCCATCACTGCCCTATATATCTCTAAATATGATAGTTGAACATTGAGCTTGAACTCATCGTTATCAGTTATATATTTAGCATCCATAGACTTGCTAGCTCTGTTTTGAGCAATCCCCAATAAATTGTTACCAAGATAATCATTATCAACTTTGAAGTACCATGGGTCAGATATCTTTATCCAAGTATTGAGATCACTTGAATAAGAGTAAGCTTCATGATTATCAAGGAAAATATACGGTAAACCACTTGAGCTTATTTCAACCAAATTTATCTGGGGCGGCTGTTGGAATTGAGACTGCTTCTTTTCATTCTTGATTATTTGTGTTAATGAATTCAAAACTGACGCAACTGGTACCTCATTGAAAACGTTTTTGAATTTTTTGATATCCCATACATAAATCATCCCAATACAACTAACAGCTAGCAAATATTGTTTGTTGCACTTCAATACTGATATCTTGGCACCTAGTTCAATACTAGGGAATAATAATCTCCCCTCTGAAGAAAAAATACTTATTGAGCCTGTAACAGAAGCAAGAACCCAATATTCATTATTATACCCTATACCATGACTAATTTTCAGAGGGAAATATAATTCAAATTTTCTATTCCCATTGAAATCATTACTTATAACTGTAGTTGGATCATCTTCATCTTCAGAATTTCGTATCTCTAAAATTGATTGATTCTGTAAATCTGGACAATAAGATATAACAACAACCACAGAATTTGAGCCAACAGAAATAGGATTATTTGAACTTCGTTTGATAAAGCTTGGATAATCATCACTTTCATGTTTCCGTTTCAGTAATGACAGTTGAATGGGTTTCGGTTGAGTAACTTTGGCATGAGACTCAATGGTATCGATATCACCCACCTCATCAACCACGTCTTCCACTTTCTCTTTGAGACCGTGGATAGCCGATTGTATACCAAATCTGGGTAATTGGAAAGATTGTTGTGATATTAATTTTGTTGTGTCTTTAGAGATTCTAGCTGATGATGAGATACTTGCTTGGGCAAATTTTAGATTTGTTGGTTGGGATGTTGAAGAGATTAAGATCGGTGTCACTCTTTTCTTACCGTCTTTTGTTACGGTGATGCTATTCGTTAATTTGTTGATTTGTTTCGGAGTCAAGTTATTGATTTTTGAAGTTTTGAATGGTGTTATAGGATCTTTTTTCTCAATTTTGCTTTCAATCTTGTTTTCAATTTTATTCTTTTCAAGGTTTCTATTATTTATTGGTCCAACAACTCCCATTAAACTATTCATCTTAATTTCATTCAAGTTTTTCAATTCTAATTCAGATTTTTCTTCCAATATTAATTGTTGAGTACTTTCAGGAAAAACCATACTTTCTCTATCTGCACCATACCTATTCAATTGTTCATCATTTCTTTCTAAAGGCACCGCGATCCCCAACTCGTTTGTATCAAAGCATATACAAGTGATACTCCCATCCAATGAACTAACGAATAGTGTTTCGCCATCAGGAGTCCAGGCCATATCGGTTATGGTTTTGAAACAGATGTCAGTAGCGATAACCAAAGGTCTACTTCTATAAGTATTCCATATAGCTAACGTCTTGTCTTGACCAGCAGTAGCAACAATAGTTGATAATTTTGGTTCATTTAATTTTTCATCTTGAATTTCAAATAATCTTGGTGAGAATGAACAAACTTCACAAGGAGAATTATGCCCGATTAATGAGATATCACTATCCCAATTTCCTCTGTTTATGATAACACATGATGATACGGGACCATTTGTTGCATTCGGGACCGCGATGTGCTGGCCATCTGGAGACCAAGATAATCTTCTGAAATAACTTGTTAATGGAGATTTTTTGAAAGGTTCCATCACAACATGTTCAATACTAAAAGTCATTTCTGTTGGTGAACTCCTATGGTATCTGAATATTCTTACCGTACGATCATCAGAAGCAGTTACGAAATATTTGTTTGCAGGGTCGAAAACAATCCCTTTAACATGAGATTGATGAATATCGTACCTTTTAATTCTTTCAAAAGTTGCACCGTTCCATATAATGATAGATCTATCCAATCCAACAGTAACCAATATTGACGAGTCAGGGGCCCATGCGATATCTTGGATATCATTGTCGTGAGCAACAACTCTTTTCCTAACAGTCCAATGCTCAAGATCTTGATCTTGCTCTAATCCAAAAGATTGATTGAAACCCTTTGGTTGTTCATCATCTTTCTCCCATATCAATAAAATCTTATCATCTGAACCTGTAGCTAAGAATCTCCCCGAGGGTGAGAATCGAACGACTGTCACGGCCCCATTATGTCTACTCATTGAACATAATGGTCGACACTCATCTTCGTCAATTACATTTTTGGTTGAGTCTTTGAATTTTTTAATGGTATCAATTGACCAAATTCTAACTTTACCATCTGTACTGTTAATTTCAATATTCTATTACAGAATTTGTTTTTGATTATACATACCTAGTCCACCTGAAGCCAATCTGGAGCCATCAGAGCTCACACTAACTGAATAGACTTCCACATCTTTATTCTCAGCTGCTTTTATTAATATTCATAATTTTGACAGGTAACTCGGGAGTGTAACGTACCAGTATGCCTCAACCATGGTAATTTCAATATATGCATATCAAAAAATGACTATAAATAGATGTTTTCATTTGCACTCTGATATATGTTTTGTCGTACGCTTCTCTGTTAGTTATCTTAAATCATTTGTATCTACAAGATTACCCGGTCATATGTCAGTTTAATGTTGAAGTAACGCTCCTAACCATGATATATTTCTATGGTTTTTGCTTTGGCGCTAATTGTCAAGATTCTAATTACCTAATCTTAGTGAGAATGATTGTGTAATCTCAGATTTCCACTTCGCTATATAATTGGTCCTTGGATCAAGATTAATTCAAGATTATGTAATGCAAGAGCAACCTTTAATTATAAATTAACCGAAAATTGTGTTGAATCTTGATTTGATTTGACATGCACAGATCCTTTTATTCAAAATTGTGCCTCTATGTGAGTCAGCTTATTATATATTATAATATTGTTCACTTCTTGTTGTTCAACATGTATTTAATTGGATATATAACGTACTACGTACGTCTGTGAATGTGAAGCAGAATTCAAATTATATAATTATTTATATAGCCATCGACGCGATACTTGCTATATAATATAACGTCTACGTGACACGTCTTAGTAGTACTAGCTGAACTTGGAAGAAGTCTCCTTTGAATCATAAACCGGCGCAATATTATAAGTTTCTGTGAATCGTGAATCTCTATATATAACCAATTGTGCCTCGCACTCCGGCTGTCGCTGTCGCTCGCTCTATCAATCGCACGATATGATTGGTTGAAGAAGCCGAACTCTGAAGCTGAGTCCAGGACGAAACCGAGTCATAACTTATATAAGTTGTACGTAATTTTGTAAGTTACAGTCGCAAATTGTAAATGTCTCGAGTCTCGTCGACTCTCCCGTCTGAAAACTCAGACTCAGCTCCGCTTGTCAAGTGGAGCTTATCCGAGCAGTGCTAGCTGTCTTTCCTTCCAGAAGCGGAGGTATCAAATTGACAAATACACACAGCTTAATTTAAGATTTGCAAGAGTCGAAAATAATAAGAGACTTAAATTTCACGTATAACTCATGATATAAACCAAGTGGATCTTTTCTACAATTTTAATCTCGTTTTTTTGGCTGAAAAAGGTTGCTCAGTTCAAACTTCATGCGCATATTAAGAGTCAATTCAACTTTCAAGGACCCAAAGCCAAAGCCTACAGGTGTAGACTGTAGTCTGTAGAGTCTAGACGTATGTAGGGTGATAGGGGTGCTTGACCATCCGCCACCTCAGCGACTAGTCACAGGCCTGCGTCCTTGAAAGTTGTGGCTAGTGTCTACAATTGTGCAATTGCCAATTTATGACTTGTTGAATCTTTTGATGGTGTTGGACCTTGGTGTACAGGTTTGAAAGTGGCTTTAATTTCTAAATAGTTGAGGAAACATGGGGTGTGGGAACGCCACTCTCCAACGTGTTTTAACCAGCAGAAACTTGCCAAGAAAAAAGGACAAAGAAGTGAGCCGCATTTTCAGCAGAAGAATCAGTCTAAAAAAACCCAATTTTGACAAACCACCAAATAATAATCACCATTTCCGTTTTCCTCTTTCTCAATTATCTTTTGCCTTTTTCTTGCGCATTTCAATCAAAATACTAGACGTCCACTCACACTCAATCACACTATCTCCTCTAATCAATCTTCACACTGACACTCAGGTCACATCTACTATTTGCTATTTCCATTTTCCATTTTGCTGTCTTGCTGTTCCCCTGATACATTTCATATCACAACAACACATATTTAACAAAAGGGAAATTATTTCAGCGCCTTAAAAAAATATTTTTGAAAGAAGCTATTCCTCTCTGATTTTTATTTTTGTCAACCTTTGTTTAACTTAATTAACTTGAAATATTATTAAATTGAACTTCATTTAAAACTTTACAATGGCTTCGATTATATCAAATCCAATTATATTAAATAAATTAGATTCAAAAACACCACCCCCAGGAGATTTAATTCAATTGAATCAATCATCAAATCAAAACCCACCTCAACCAATTCATGAAGAATCTGAAATATCAAAAGAGTTATCAAATGCCACTGCTGAAACTTGGTTATCTATAGCTTCATTAGCTGAATCCATAAATGATCCTGAAAAAGCAGCTACTGCTTATGATGCAACTTTAAGACATCAGCCTACAAACACAACCGCTTTAACTAATCTTGCTAATTTGTACAGGTCTAGAGATATGTTTGGCAAAGCTGCCGAATTATATCAGCGTTCTTTGGCTATAAATGCTGAAAACGGTGATACTTGGGGTTTATTAGGTCATTGTTACTTAATGTTGGATGATTTGCAAAGAGCTTATGCTGCGTATCAACAAGCGTTGTATCATTTGGGTAATCCAAACGTTCCAAAATTATGGCATGGGATTGGTATCTTGTATGATAGATATGGTTCACTCGAATACGCTGAAGAAGCTTTTGCAAGAGTATTAGAATTAGATCCAAATTTCTATAAATCATCTGAAATTTATTTCAGATTGGGAATTATTTATAAACATCAAGGTAAATTAACTCAAGCTTTGGAATGTTTCAAATACATCTTGTCAAATCCACCTACTCCGTTAACTCAACCTGATGTTTGGTTTCAAATTGGTAGTGTATTGGAGCAACAAAGGGACTATACTCAAGCTAGAGATGCTTATGAAAGGGTTTTGGTTGCTAATCCAAGACATGCTAAAGTATTGCAGCAATTAGGTTGTCTTTACTCTCAACAAGGTTCTAATTTCCAAGATTTATCCATTTCATTGAAATTATTAACACAGTCTTTGGAGTTAGACTCCAATGACGCTCATACATGGTACCATTTGGGTAGAATACACATGTCTCGTGCCGATTACCCTCAAGCATATGATTCTTTCCAACAAGCTGTCAATAGAGATTCAAGAAATCCAACTTTTTGGTGTTCAATTGGTGTGTTGTATTATCAAATCTCTCAATATCGTGATGCTTTGGATGCTTATACAAGAGCTATTAGATTGAATCCATACATCTCTGAAGTTTGGTATGACTTGGGTACTTTATATGAAACATGTAATAATCAAATTGGTGATGCCTTGGATGCTTATAAACAAGCTATGAGATTAGATCCATCCAATCAAGCAATAAAGAAAAGATTAGATCAATTAATTGAATATCAAGAAAATGGTGGTAGTGCTAATGGTGCAACTGTTCCACTAAGCCAACAACCAAGGTTGCCTTCTGGTATGCTAGATTCTGTTCATTCAAATTCTGGTAATGCGAATGGACATGTACCATATCGCGGAATCAGTGCATTGTCGCCTGGAGCCGATAATTCTGTGTTACCACCTCCGCAATCTAACCAAAATCAAAATCAAAACCAGCCTCAACTTCAACTTCAACTTCAAAATACAAGTCAACCACCACCTCTACAAAATAGAGGATTGGATAATTATCAACAAAGTATTCAAAACGTTCCTCAAAATACACAGATATCAAATGGTAATGGCAATAATAATAATAATAATATCAATTCAAGTATGAATGGAGATGTTGTTATTGCTCCTATTCGATCATCGCCACATTCCAATATCCATTCTTTAAATCAAGGTTCGAATAACAATAATAATAGTCAACATGGAAACAATTTGAATATTTCGTCAATAACGAATTCTATTCCTTCAATGAATACAATTCCATCTATGAATATTCAATCTCCTACTACTCATCAGCCTAATGTTTCGAATGGTTTCGCTAGTATTACAAATCCTAGTCCAAATGGAAACCATGAAAAGAAACATTCAAGAAATAGTTCTATTCGTGAAAAAGAAAATAGGGAAAGGGAAAAGTCTGAAAGAGAAAAGTTTGAAAGGGAAAACAGAGAAGCTGAAGAAATTAGATTGAAAGAAGCTAGAGAAAGAGAAATGCGAGAAAGAGAGTTGAGAGAGCAAGAAGTGAAAGAGAAGGAAATTAGAGAAAGAGAAGCAAGGGAAAACGAGGCAAAAGCTGCCTTGGAAGCAGAGATACAGGAGAAGAAGAATCAAGAAGCCAAAGAAATTGAAATAAAACAAAACAAAGAGAGAGAAAATGCTGAAAGGGAAAGAATAGCTGCGGAAGAAACAAATTCCAATAAGAGGGAATTGGAGGAAAAGAATGACGATAAATTAGTCAAGAAACAAAATGTATCAAATCCTCTTTCAAATCCAGATGATATGGATGTTGACGCCCCGGAAAAGAAAGATGATGCTACCGAACCTGTTGAAGCAAAAGAAGCACAACCTTCTGAAGCTACGATCAGTGCTACATCTGAATCTGAAGCTAATAAGAAAATCGAGTCTGATAGCATAATGAAAAATGAAAATGAAGAAGCTCCACACAGTGAGATTTCCAAACCAACAGAAGTTGAAGTTGAAGTAGCAGAAGAGACTAAAGATGAAGAAAAAGACGAAATTAAGGAAAAAAACATTGAAGCACCTTTAAGACACGTTGATGAAGATGAAGATTACGATGATGACGAATGAATTGTTTAGTTTGTTAATTGATCTTTTTTTTTTGTTTCTTTATCTTTATTGAATTAGGCTTATTGCTTGCTTACGTTCATCTTCCAAACTGTCAGCCAAAAAGGTGGTTTACAATTCTCAAGCTATACTTTATTGTAACAATTATAAAAGTTGAAACTGGTTTAAAATATTACGTTGTTTTTTACACATTAGGTTATTTTCCTTAATTTTTTTTGAGAATTTTTATAAAGATGTTGAAATTGAGAAATCAAATTGAAAATTGAAAAAAGAAGAAATAGTATTGTATTTTGTATTATTATTTATGTTTTTATTTATGTTATTTTACTTATTTTTTGTAGATTATCTGACTATTGAAGAACAAGATCGCAAATTTGGATCTTGTAATTTTCCAATTTTCCTTATCAATTGGTGATCGTAATTCGGAAGCCACAATATCCTTTACTCGAAATGGGAACGGCTGCTGCTTAGTTACGAATCACAGTGTATAAATATCTGTTCATTCTCTCCAAATATGATTTGTTGAGCACCACTGAAGTCTAGAGCCACTATATATAATGAGACCCCAGGTGTTGGCTATTGGCCATGATGGAATTGACTACTCGCAACTCAAAGAGGTGATCACGTTCAACGAATTGGTTGACGTTATCTACTACACATACAGATCTAAACATCAATTCTTGAAAGACTTGGAAGGATTTGACAATATTTCTGGGTTCTGGGTCGCTAGCGGTGGGTTCATCGTGAGTATCATATTCATAGCATTGTTCACTATCAAAAACTAACATCAAAAGTCCTCAGAAGGTGGTTTAGCGTTTGACAAAGAAATAATCGCACAATTACCACCAAATTTGAAGATTATCACTGTGAGTGCAATAGGATACGACAAGTTTGATATTGGCGCTCTTAAAGCTCGTGGAATCAAGCTTGCCAATACTCCAGCTGTGTCCGCTAACCAGGTAGCTGATATTGCGCTATCCTTAACATTATCCTGTTTCAGATTCACACCTCTTTTACAGGACTCTTTAAGAACCACTCAACATACAAACAAGGCAAAGGGATTATATCAATCAAATACTCTCGACTGGTCAAACGGAAAGCCAAAGGCCAAGGATCCCAGTGAGATCAAGACCTTTATGAGAGGTGATTGCTTAGGTGGGAAGCCTATTGAGTCGCCACATGGTAAGACTGTTGGTATTGTGGGATTAGGATCGATCGGGATACAAGTTGCCAGAAGATTAGATGTGATTGGGATGAAAATAAGTTATACTAAAAGGAAGCGATTGACAAAAGATGAGCTATTGGAGAATGGTATAAATTTCCCAGCAATTTATTATCCTACTTTTGGTGAATTGATTCCTAATTGTGATTTGATTGTTTTCTGTTTGCCATCAACACCTCAGACACTAAACTTGTTGAACAAGGAAACAATCCAAAATTGCAAGAATGGTGTGAGGATAGTTAATATCGGTAGAGGAGATGTCATTAATGAAGCTGACTTGATCGAATCTTTGCAAATTGGGAAAATTGCATCCGCTGGTTTAGATGTCTTTCAAGGTGAGCCACATATCAATAAGGATTTATTGAGCAGATGGGATGTTACTTGTTTACCTCATATTGGTTCTGCAGCTGTGGAGTTCAGACACTTGTCCGCTATAAGCTGTATATCAAACATCAAGGATATATTGGTTGATAATGGCGAAGGATTAACTATAGTTAATTAGATTACACAAAATTTAAAATAGAATTTAATAGATTTCATTAAAAAGATAATGTTGTAAATATGAAACAAGTTTAAACCCCATAAAAAAAGTGAAATAATTGTAATAAATGTAATAAATAAATAATTAGTCTAATATTTTGCTTTCATTTTGCTTTAAAATATCTTTTTCGTCAATCGACTTTGATCTTTGAAAACCTTCTTCCTTGTTTCTTTCTTTCTTTGTTTTTTCATTATTATGTATATGCAATATTGATCATAAATCAGCTCTTGTGACTTTACTAATATCATGTGGTTCATTACCTAACAAAGTTTTAGCACCAGAATATGGCTCACAACTAGCTCTTCCAGAGACAGGACCAATCTTAGGAGGCTTTCCACTTTCAAGGGCTTTCAAAATCTCAATTGTCTTTTCAGTTGTTAAATCTTCAAAATAATCATCGTTAACAGCAATCATTGGCGCGTTGACACAAGCACCTAAACATTCAACTTCTTGTAATGTGAATAATTTATCAGGTGTAGTTTGACCAGGTTTGATTTTTAAATGTGATGTGATGGCATCCATGATTGAATCAGAGTTACACAATTGACATGGTGTTGTAGTACACACTTGAATGTTGTATTTCCCCATTGGCTTTCTGTTGTACATGGTGTAGAAAGTAGCAACCTCATAGACTCTCATTGGAGGCATATCCAATAATTTAGCTACATAATTCATTACGGAGATGGAAGTGAATCCTAATTGACGTTGACCCAAATCTAACAAAGGCATGGTGGCACCTTTCTTGTATTGTGGAGGATATTTAGCAATGATTTCTTGAGCTCTTTTCAAGTTATCTTTCGTGAATTCAAATGGAGTATTTTGATTATCTTCCTTTGTATCTCTATGAACAGAAATCATATGAGTACGTTTGGCGGACACATTGAGTGTGGTTCTTGTTGTGTTTCTGAGAGCAGAAGCAACGTTCTTGGCAGCTAAACTGAACATCTTTGAATCAAAGGCAGAAAATTTGTTGTTGTTGTTCAACTGATTTTAACTTTTATTTTATTTTATTTTGAAAATCATCATTTTTCTAATAACGTAAAACAGATTTCGACAATTTCAATTGGCTGGAAAAATTGTATATCGGCTTACGTCAGCTGCTGCAAATGTATATACCGATTAGCCATATAAAATGATCGAATCCTATAACAAGTTGAAGCTGATTTAGCTCTACAATTATTCAGAAAATGGTCCAAATGTTCAATGTTCAATGTTCAATAATTACACATGCTTGTTTATGATAGAGAAACAACGTCCTTAACTAGTTGAACGCCTCAATTAAAGTTGATCGCTGCAACTGATCAAGATCACAATAACGAAAGAAAATACCGTCAATATATTGGCTAGCTGTCGCGAGTATATATATAGCTAGCAGTACTAGTACAGACTACAGTACAGCTAAGCTGGCCTCTAATTGGTTATTAGCTAATTACAATATTCATGAGCAAATGTAACACATTGCAGAATAACAATATATAAAGCTGACCACTGAATCTTTTGATCAATATACATAATTTAACTTCTCTCTATAATTGCCAATTTAATGCAGAGTATATGAGCTTGGCTAATTTAATTGAATCTCATTAATTATAATCATCTAAATATAATCAATATTGATGAGATATAATATACATTGTTGATTCCGCACAGCTAACTACGTTACAGCTAGCTGAAATATAGTACCGGCAGCTTAAATATTTATCAGCTAGTTCATTGATCATCTTGGTCAATTGGAAGCAATTAAGCTAGCTGATAGTGATCACTAATTTTCATTTGGCCTGGGGCTTTAGGAAACACGAATCCAAATCAACGTATTAATGGATTATACGTAGTTTTTTCAGTAAAGGCCAATATTTTCAGCCCAAATCTTCCAGCTAGTTGTTGCATATGATTATACCCTAAAAGGAAGCAATCCTGATATAACTGATCATATTCTTATAATGCAGTGGCTCTTCCCAACAAATTTGAAATAACATGGTTTGATATATAGTGGCCTTCCATCTTCCTTTTAATGACAAGTCACCGCGGATATTGGTGAGATATATAAATTTGGTTTCAACAATTGGTTGGCCCAAATAAAACATCTCGATTCTCTCCAGACTCCCATCATCCATGACCGAAAACAGCAGACGTCAGGCGACCAGATTAAGCCATTTCACTCTTTTCAGATATTTTCGTGATGGTATATCGGTTATATAACTCCTCCGCGAACCAGCTTTTGTTGGATTGATGTTGAGACCACGCTCATAACCATTATGCATTACTCCAGGCCCCAGATAAATTCAAAAAGTGTTAACGTTGTCTCGACTCAAATCATATCTCGGTTCGACTGTGAACAATTTTAATCGAAAAACCCAATTAATTAAGCTGTGTTCCCAAATTATAGTATAATGGGACCAATGCTCTCAATATTGACATGGGCATCTCGAAGGGGCAACGGAGATGGTGCAACAATTGAAAGTTGTGCAGAATGAGTTCTATATCAACGTTCCTATCAAAAGGACCTAAATATGGATAACCTGATGATTTCCACCTGTCTACCGTATCTGCATACCATGTCTCTCTCCAGGACAACTTGCCCTTAACTGGGCTTTTATAGTACTTTCTAACAAAAATTGTTTTGAAATTTTCACAATTAAGTTTTCTTGTATAGCATAGAGTTCTATGTGGTCCATTCACATCATTATCAGGACTCTTAGCAAAACGGATCTCAAGGGATTTCAATCCTTTCAGAGTTTCAGCACTCATATACCGGTCATTTGTATAATACTTGGTATGAGTTCCATCCCCATTCAGAACTTCGTATTCTCGAACATCCTCTCGTATATAGTGAACTGATAACTTGTTGACATTGATTGGGAATAAAGGACATCGTGCAAATGCCGCAAACCCACGTAGAAAGGTCAAAAAATCGAGGAATGAATAATTATGAGTATGAAGAAATTTCAACTCACTACCAGTACTGGCACCCAAATTGTCAAAACCGCCTTCATTTGGGTCTAAATATAACCTTGCCGTGAATGTTTTAAGAACATTAATATAGTGCGATTCGAATTGGTTCTCGAATTGGCCAACCAATACATCCAATCCCAACAGTGTTTGTTTGGCGCCTTCAGAAAGATAACCACAGTATCTATCAACGCTCTCGAATCCGTTGAAATAAACAGATTTGATGTTTGCATTAGCTGTGCAAATATCAAGAAACGTAACTAGTTTCAATGCTCCTGTAATGGCGAAATCTCTTTGTAGTCCAGAATATTTCTTCCAGTTTTCAAGTATGGAAAAGGCATGCGCTGTGTTCTTTTCATTCGTTGCAAAGTATTTTTTGTATATTTCTTCATTCAAATCTTCATTATTTTTTGGAAACAGGTCAGGCGATTGAACATTCATATATTCCGCTCCAAATAATCCTTTGGTTGTGAGTAAAGTACCTTCATATTTTATGGGTGTGTTGTTCAACGTGAATGATTTCAAGCGGCCACTTGCCTTCAAATAAGATGCACCACCACCTGAAGGAATCAAATGCAATGGGAGCGCCATGTGTTCACAGCTTGAAAGATTCTGAAATAACCGTCTATCTCCTAACATACACACCACTTCATAGTCATAGTCCTCGAGACCATAAATTACTAAATCCAGAAGTTTGCTAGATGGAGCATATGAGCGATATAGCTCAACGGAGAAAGATTTCACATATCTAGCCAACCTTGGATTATTGATCAAGCATCTGAGCAAGCTCCTTGTATTATCTGTGTTGTATTTAGTCATAACCCGACGTCTTGTAAGAGAATCATTTACAAATGGGAAAGCACCCGCTGGAACATTCATGATAGTATGATTGACAATGACGGCGAGAAGACGAGATGTATCTCTATCTCTGTTCAATTTCGTCTCAATATCCTTTTCCAATGCCAACATCATAGGACATGCTCTCCACACATCCAGTGGGTCACAGTGTTCGTTGTGAACCGGGACTAATACTATATAAACAGTCTTGAAAATCAAACTCGATGTGATTGCATTCAACTGTTTCTCAATTTGCCTGACGTTGAGTAGCTCACTGTAGCTCAAGTGAGAGAGACATAATTCAATCAACTCGAGAGGTAGACCATTTTCTGTCTTTCCGTTGTGCGATTGTGGGTTCCAGCAGTGGGAAGTATCCGCTACCAAGCAGCTTGAGTTTTTGGTATAATGAAGCTGTGTAGCTAAACATGATCATTGATGGGTGTTCAGTATCGTTCATCTATGAGAGCATGATTATAACTTATCACACATGCTCAATCTGAATAATATATATAAGCTGTACGTACTTTATAATGAAAACGGTTCCAGAATAAATTTTTATGCAGAAAAAATTATCACATTCGACCTTCAGCACCTGAATCATTGACGATATACGCCCAGTTTAACAGTATTAAATATATGCAATATCAACTTACAACTAAATCTACAAGAGTATATCAGCAAATAGTTTATTCTAAACCTGTTCAACATTTGCAATATTGTATATATAATATAATGTCTAATTAGTAGAAGTAAAATCACCTTGGAAGCAAAAACTCGTTGAAATTTGAATAACTGTAATGATACTGGAAAATCAAAGCAGAATACTGTAACGATTAAACAGAATCATGAAAAGTCATGTCATTTAATATCTCTAAGTTAATCAGTTTGGTATTTTGTTGTTTTTGTTCTTGTAATGAAAGGCTAAGTATTGTCCCCTTTTGTGATTTTCTGAATTGGTAATTATATACCTAATTGAGTCTCATATAACAATCTCAGAAACTGATTGCAGATATCCAATATCCAAATCATGTCCCAGTATCCTCAACTTCTTTAGTATTTCATTTTCAAGATATTTATTCTCCTCAATTGTTCGTTCATCTATGTTATTATTCATCAAAAATTCAAAATCCTTATTGTTTGGAGTTGATATTTCCTCTTGTTCCAAACAGCTCGTTATTGAACTAACTGGTGATGATTCAGTTGATGAATAAGTGCATTCAATCTCCTCTGTGTAGTCATCTGATCCGAATAAGTCCAAGTAATTATTTTCTTTTGATACAAATGGTTTATCTAGTGATAATTCTAATTTGGAGTATATCATAGGAGCAGATTGTAGGAAATTTTTAGTTGTGGATTCCAAACCGATATCAGACATACTTGAATCATTCCTCAATGTAGTCTCAGACGAGATCAGAGATCTTGCTATTTCAGTATTATAAACAGATTTCCGTCTTAATGGAGCAATTTCTTCTTCAAAATTGAAATCATTGTAAGTTATGTATTCTGGTTGTCTTGTTTCATGTGAAGAGCTGTGGATCCCCAAGAATGATGATTTGTCAATTGACAAGATCTTATTCTCTGAATTGCTCAAGGTCAACGAAGTCAAATTTATAATTGAGTTATTTGATGCTGGAATCAACGTACCACATTGTCTCTCACTTATAATATTACTTAAATTTTCAGAGGAATCTTGCAATGGATTAAATTTAATTGAGTTCAATCCCTCTTTTAATACACATTTATATTCCTGATGCGTATCAGTTGTTGTTGCTGTTGCAATGAAACCACCATCATTTTTCCCATTAAACGAATTTCCTATAGTGGAAGTAGACAAATCCCAATGAATGATATTCCCATTATCATAACCAGAGAATAAATCAATATTACCGGAGTTGGACCATTCAATCGAAGTTATATCAACCATAGATGTATCAGGGGCCAATTCGGCAAATGAAGAAGCAGTGTTTCTTATATCCCATAATCTGGCGATACCGTTAGTGTGGCCTGAAGCTAAGATGTTTGGGTCTTGGGGACACCATTTGATTAGATGTGAATCACTCAGTTTGCCAAAAAATTCATTTGATGATGATGATTTTATTTTCAAATCGTATAATTGGATACCTTTTGCACCACAAGTTGCAACCAAGTCATCTTTAATTATCGATAATTCAAAATCCACAATGTTGTTGAATTTCCTTATCAATATTGGTTTCCTTGATTTTGTTAAATCCCATTTAAAGATATAATCCTTATACAATGACACCAAGTTATCCTCATTCAACCAATTTGAATTAGTTAGTTCAATCTTAGAGATATTATTCTCAAAACATGTTAAGTCTCTCCCCATATGGCCAGCCAAATGTTTAGAATGATTAAATCTCTTGATTATTTCCGCTGGATCTTCACTATCCACATCAGGAATCAACACAAGATGAGTGAAACTTTTCCTGTTCCCTGTGACAAGTAAATTTTGCGACGAGTTCAACCATTTCATATTGAATATATTTGGTAATGTTATGGTGTTATGATGGGTTAGGAAATTATCATTTATATCTAGGTCATATATGAATAAGTTGGAATTGGATTCACCACTGGATATAGCTAATAATGGGTTTCTTGAATCTGTTGAGCTATTTTGAATAGACATTGATGTGAGGTAGTAGTTGTTATCTGGAATCTTGAAATAGTTGGACTTGATATTCAAATTAGTAATAGGTGAAGGTTTATTGACCACTTCTAAATTGGTGGAATCGTCATCTAGCATCCATGAATTGTAGCATTTAATCGATTTGGCACTTTGCGATCTGGGCATATTTTGAGGTGATGGAGGAGGTGTCTCTAAACAACTGTCAGTGAAAGAGACTGATTTCCTCAAAGCATTGTTCCTGAACAACTTTGTAGGTTTGTAGTAATCCATATTTTGTATCTTGTGTATCGAGCGATTGATTCAAATCAGAACCAGATCACAAACCAGAAAATCAAAAACCTGGGAACGGATCAGTTTATATATGATCCTTCGGCTGGCAGTCAGAGCAAAACAGAGCAAAAACTAACTCATCTTTTAGTTGCAATTCATCTGTCTGTCTCACAAAGAACTTTTCTTCAAAGTGTGAAATACGCAGCAGAATTATTATTATTAGAATTTAGCGGCTTGCACCGATGGTTATGTGGCACTGTTCGGGAAGGGCATGGCAGGAAACACGCCAAAAGCGTACGCAGCCAGCGCAGCGAACAGCATCAAGCCCCCAAAGGACTCCGAAGGAGGCAATCTTATTGGCTGACTGTGCTTCTATTGATGACTTTGTGCCTGAAGCTGCTTCCTCATTGCAGTGACATCTGTTCGCCAGATAATTTCTCGTCTTTTCATATATAATTCACATTCGAGAATTGTTATCTAGTGAATCTCCATCTCAGTGGGTTCGTCAGGAATCATCTCCATAAGAATGGGTGCAAGCTCGCTGCTCAAGCCTCAAAGACTAAAGTACTAATTAGCTTATATCCCTGCCTTCTTTTGGATCCTACTTATAGATCTCACCTGTGTTGATTGTTTGTAGCACTATCTACTTTAAGTACGCCTTTCATTCATTATACAAATCGATATAAGTTCAAACCGTACGCTACACATAATATATCGTAAGAACGTCTCGACTCTCCAGGATTATAATTGATTCATGATTCATGAAGTTGTTAAGTTGTTCCTTATATTGTACAAAGTTAACAGAACAATACATCAGTTCTAACTTCTACTGGCCCTGAGATGATCGGTGGTCAGTGGTACCTCAATTTCATGAATTCGCCTATTATATTATATCGATATGCATATAATTAACTGTAGTGAAAAATTTAAATCGGTGTCGTGTGAAAAGTTGCCTCAGAGATTGGTGCTTAATTATTAAGTCTTATATACACCTGTAGCGCTAGTTGGATCCAGTAAGATGTCTTGCCTCTTTGAATTTTTGATCCAATGAGGGTGTTCAATTGATTTCAATTTTGATTTCGCCTGAAAGCTGAAAGCGTCAACTGTTGAATCAAACCTCTCTATAATTTTACCAAACTCTACTTAAAGAGTATAACTGTCTTAACAATTAACAGGATAACTTGGGATCAATTTCGCCTTTTGCTACTTGTCACTTGTCCCTCGCTAAGTGACACACCAATTTCGACAGCCCAGAAATTTGCAACAACGTAATTAACGTCAAACTGGAAGAACTGAGTTGAATCTGACAATACGGTTTGCAGCCTAGTAATTATTTGCTGTAATTTGCATTGCACTAGTAATAGTACCAACAGAATCGTGGGTAAATTATCAGTCAATGATTGTCCAATGCCAATGCCATACAGAGCTGAAATACCAGCTACGTCTACTTATATATTATAACCTGTTGTAGTTAATTCAGATAATCTGGTAAATAATTGTGTTGCAGCCAATTTAATTTTGGGAGTGGTTTTAAAACGACTTTCCAGATAAAGTGATTGTGGATTTGAGCTGACGTACAGAGTTGAATGGAGATAGATCTGTAATTGACAGCGCTCTGATTGTCGTTGATGATTGATCTCATAATTTATATTTTTGTAGTGATATTAAATATTTGAAAACGTCAATTAACCTATTATAATAACATTCTACCACATATATAAGCACTAATTAATCGAATATCGATGTCCATATAATATTGTGATCTAGCTATCTGCTGTTATTCAAACTAGTTATACTTTTTATATCGTGGTGGCTTTAATGCCGAGAAAACGACCTAATTCTCAATTGTACTAGCTAGTAAGATGATCCAATATTGGCTTCTAATCTGATAATACTATCAGCTATTTGATCTTGTGTCCTTGAGTTGACTGTATGTCTGTAATCTAGTATTATCCGGAATAATAGTTTCAGAAAACAGCTGCTAAGCTACACAATCGATCTGATGTTTCAAAAACCGATTGATCGTTGCGACACTTGAACAGATCAATTGATTAATGAACTTGATCCTTTCCATAGTGATACAATACAACACCAACACCAACAACTACTTTACTTCCAAGAAAACTTAACAATAAATCAATGAAAAGATCTGAAAAGATTTGAAAAAATCCACTATCAGTCTCTGCGGCTCACAGATCTATCAGCCATCGTATGTTTGTTTTACTCATGATTCAACATCAAATACAAAATACAAATACAAGAAATTATAATATACAACATATCATTTAAAAACAATACCTAACTAACTAGCTTTAGACAACGAATCATAACTAGGAGAAACATTTTCATAATTCCCATTGAAAAACTCACTATAATGACTCTCCAAAAATTTTAAAAAATCTTCTAAATAATCTTTCAATATTCCAATACTTTGCTGATCCATTGAAGTTTGTGCGATTAAACCAGGTAAAGATACAAATAATCTAAGCAAGTGTTCTGCACCGTAGATACTTGATAATTCTGCATCTTTGTGTAATTTCTTTTTTGTTTCTAAATATTGATTTCTTTCAAATCTGTATAATAATATAACACCCAATGATCTGTTGAAGTATAGTTCTAACCCAGATAACACTTCATCTAGGATCCCAGCCTCTGAGGAACCAGGTCTCTTTGTGGGGGTCACATGTTTCTTGTACCGGGCAATTATATCCTTGACTGAATTCCTAACTGGCAATTTAATCAATTGATGGTCTTTTGTAACAAATTCCCAATCATCAACAAGCAACGACTTCAATCTATTAGGAATAGTTAAACTAATCTCTGGTCTTTTCAAAAACTCATCTTCCTTTTCAAGTGTTGAATCAACACCTCTTCTCTTCTTATGCCCCGCTGAACCACCATTTGTTGTGGCGGCACCACCATTACTATGCTGCAGTGATCCATTCTCATCAGTCTCACTTGATGTTCGTTTCTTATGTATCGATGTACTAGAAGAAGCCAACGCAGCAGCCTTTAATTCCTTTTGAGTTCTTAAATTCTCATACGTCCATGCAAGAACACGTTTCTCATCAACCCATTCATCCCATGATGATTTCCATCCTTTATAATGAATGAAATATGCAATTTGATCATGGAATTCTTCAGGTAAGTTCAGTTCACTTATCAGTACTTCTTGACCATCTTTATCTTCGATGTAATTTTTATTTTTTTCATGGATTTTAAGGATTTTGGCTTCGTATAGTAATGGGCCGTGGAATGCTAAACATTTGGCATTTCTTGTTAGGATTTGACTCATTTATTGATAATTTATTGATAATTTATTGATAATTTTATTTTTATTTCAATTTTCAATTCGTCAATTGAATACTTTACGCTTTTTCTTTTTCTTTCCCACTTTCCTCTTGTTTTCTCCAATTGCGACTACCAAATCTCTTATCAAAACCAACAGAATCGTTTTTTTGAAACTGTTCAAAATTCTTCACTTTAAAATAAATCGATAAATCGCGTATTTGTATTTTCCTTTAAAATTAAAATCCATTTTTGTCGACGGCGTCTTTGTCTTTTCTTCGCGAATTCAATATATTTTTTGAAAAATCTCCCTCAAATCGGCGGGTAAATTTGTCCTTTAAAAATTGAATTGAATTTATTTCAAGTTTTTTCTATATAAACCACAATTGTTTTTTACACCATCACCACCAAATAAAACAGAAAGTCCCATCAATTGAATCCTGGTTGTAATATTCATAAACAGTGGAAAACTGCACACACACACACACACACCATACGCATTTTGAATGGAGTTTTAATCAACTCACAATTATCATTATCCTCTATCTTGTCACAAATCATGTCAAACAGCGCGGCCAATGTTGTGGGATCACACTATGCGGTAGGAAACAAAATCGGAGAAGGTTCATTTGGAGTTATTTTCGAAGGTACAAATATCCTCACAAATAAACCAGTAGCTATAAAATTTGAGCCTAGGAAATGTGAAGCTCCACAGTTGAGAGATGAATATAGGGCATATAGAGTATTGAATCATGTTAATGGGATCCCCAATGCGTATTTTTTCGGTCAAGAAGGATTGCATAATATACTAGTGATTGACTTGCTAGGCCCCTCATTGGAAGATTTGTTTGATTGGTGTGGGAGAAAATTCTCAATCAAGACAGTGTGTCAGATTTCAAAAGCCATGATCGCAAGAGTGGAATCAATCCATGAGGCAAGTTTAATATATAGAGATATCAAACCTGATAATTTTTTAATTGGAAGACCTAATTCCCCACAAGCAAATTCAATATTCGTTGTTGATTTCGGTATGGCTAAACAATACAGAGATCCAAAGACAAAACAACATATCCCATATAGAGAACGCAAGGCATTGAGTGGTACCGCGAGATACATGTCCATCAACACACATTTAGGCCGTGAGCAATCCAGAAGAGACGATTTGGAAAGCTTAGGGCATGTCTTTTTGTACTTTTTACGTGGATCACTCCCATGGCAAGGTTTAAAAGCACCCACGAATAAGCAAAAATATGAAAGAATAGGACAGAAGAAACAATCCACACTGGTTAATGAATTATGTTACGGGTATCCTATTCAATTTGCACAGTATTTGACATATGTACGCAATTTGAAATTCGATGAGAATCCAGATTATACATATTTGAAAAATTTAATGGAAAAGGCATTATCTTCCATAGGCACAACAGACGATGGACATTATGACTGGATGGATTTAAACAACGGCAAGGGGTGGGACTCAACTTTAAATAAGAAGCCAAATTTACACGGATACGGTAATCCAACACCAAGAAAATTCACAACTATTTCACAACAACAAAAGATTACCAAACTGAAAACATATTCGAATAGTCAATTACAGAATAATCAACAACAAAAGGGGAATTATAATAATCCAGGTTCTGTGGCTGGTGTTCATGATAGTAGACAAGTGCAATTACAACAACATGGATTGTATCCTGTGCAAGATCATGGTGAGATTGAGTCGAATAATTCTTCGTATAAGAGAAGTTTCTTTAGTAAGATATTTTGTTGTTGTTGATATTTATTTATTTACTAGAAATTTGATTAATTGTTTTTTTTGTCTTTTAATTGTTTTTTAATTGTTTTTTAATTGTTTTTTGCTTTTGCTTTTTGCCTTTTTGTTATCTTCACTTCTCAATGGTTTTGGTCAACTTTATTAATCTTACATACAAGCTTTACTTTATACTGTATATTATCAAACACATCTAATAACAACTTATAACTTTGACAAAATCACTCTTGTAATCTTATCACCATCAACAACAACAACAGCACCAGCTTTAACAAGCGCATTCTTCAAATCCTCAATCAAATCCCCAACATCCTCAATCCCAATACACAACCTAATCAAATCCTCAGGTAACGATCTCTCAGCTCTCGTTTTGGCATCAATCAGCGCATGGGACATCTTACAAGGCATCGAGATCAACGAATTGACACATCCGAATGAGACTGCTATACCAAAGATATCTGTGGCTTCCACTATACGTTCACTTTGGATAACTGAACCTGTCTCGAATGATAACACCGCACCGGGTCCTTTAGTTAATGATTTGTGTAATTCGTATTGTGGATGGGATTTCAATCCAGGGAATCTCACTGTGAAACCAATTTTTTCCAACCATGTTGCAATTTGTATAGCGTTGGACTGTTGTCTTTCAATCCTTATTGAAAGCGTCCTTAACCCACGAGAGAGCAACCACGAATCAAAGGGCGACAACCCACACCCAGTGGAATTAATCACAAAGTATAATTGTTCCGCCAATTTATCACTCTTTGTAGCGAGGATCCCAGCCATGATATCGTGATGGCCATTCAAGTACTTCGTAGCGGACTCATACTGGATATCCACACCTAAATCCAAGGGGGTCATCAACACGGGCGACATCATGGTGTTGTCAAACACAACGATACAGTCTGGATTAACACCATGCACAACTTGACAGAGCAGTTTTGTATCTATAACTTTTATCAATGGATTCGTGGGACTCTCCAAGAAAATCATCTTTATGTTGCCATTCATCTTTTGTTTGATAAGTTCAGTGTTTGTAGTGTCGTAATGGTGTACTTTCAAATCACCCTTTTTGTTCAAATATGTCAATAATCGATGTGTCCCACCATACAAATCATCACCAGCGATAACTTCATCACCAGGAGACAACAACCGCGTGATGACATCGAGACAGCCCATCCCGCTTGTGACTGCGAAGGTTTGTTTGGCATTCATTATCTTGGCCATGTGCGTTTGTAGGTGTGTTCTTGTTGGGTTCCCTGATCTTGTATAGTCGTATTCGCCCATGTTCGACAAGGACGTTTGTTTGAATGTTGCGGATTGGTAGAGCGGTGGGACTGATGCGTTGTATTGGTCTGTTGATTTGGAGAAGACCAATTCTGTGGCCAAATTGTATTTTGCCATTTTGTTTTACTGTTGTTTTGCTGTTTGTTAATTATAAAGAAGAAGAAGAAAGTTTTTCAGTTTAAATATTTCCAATTTTCAATTTTCTTGTATGAATTTATTTGATGAGTCAAATAAAATTAAATTTTGATCAATCAGCCACATAAAATAAACGAATCTTTTGACACTATTTATTATATTGAAATAGATTAATTGTCAATCAAATCAATAAGAGAATCAACAGTGAGAAGTGATCCCATTTAAACAATTTTGATTATTTAATTCCTACTGAATATTTCCAACCCCACCACCAAATATATACAAATATATACAAATATATACAAACAAGCCAACAATGAACCAATTAATCCTCTCCAAACCAACATACACAACAAACACCCATTGTGGCTACTGCACCAACAACACTTCTTCAACAACAGGAACATCAATATACAACACAACCACAAGGCAATACTCACAATTCATAAACATGGGATATAGAAGATCAGGAACATATTTATATAAACCAGATTTATTACATACTTGTTGCAAGTTGTACACCATACGTACTTGTCGTGATTCGCTTGTTGTCTCGAAAGAGCATCGCAAGTGTGTTAATAGGTTTGTTAAGGAGATTGCTGTTGTAATACAACAACCAGAAAAAAAAAGTAAGAAAGCGGTGAAGTTTACGTTGGATAAGTTGGTGGGTGTTGAAAGAGAAACAACTAATTTCAGGACAGTGTTTGAAAAAGCGAGTTATAGTGATGCAAAATACGAATTGTACAAGAAGTATCAGGTTGGTGTTCATGGAGATACACCTGCTGAAGTGACACGATCTGGATTCAAGAGATTCTTATGTGATTCTCCATTTGTCAGTGCCACCACCACCAAATACAGTTGGGAATTGTTAAACAACTGGAGAAACACAGATTTTGACAACATCTCAGCAAGAGATATAGACCAAATCCACAACTTGGGGGCAGTGCACGAATGCTACTACTTGAACAACACCCTTATCGCCATATCAGTTGTGGATTTCTTACCCACTGGTGTATCCTCCGTATACTTCATATGGGACCCAACGTACCACCATTTGAGCCTCGGAACCCTCAGTGCGATACGTGATGTGTTGTTGGTGGAAAAATTGAAATTCCAGTACTATTACCTTGGTTATTACGTTGAGAATTGTGTCAAGATGAAATATAAACGGAAATTTGGTGGTGAAGTATTGGATATTTGTCGTGGTGTGTATGTTCCATTTGACAATGTTGATGCGTTGATCAGTGATGGACATTTCTTCGTTGGGTCCCACTCAGCTTCAAATGGTGGTTCAATTAATGAATTGGAAATGACAAATTTCGGGGCACCCAGTGTGGACAGGACACAGATCATGGATATAAGTGCAAAGATATACAATGCCAACACATACGGCAAAGCAGACATAACATCGCACAAGTTATCAACAATGGGTATCCAACTACAACCACACCACACTCTTCCAAATACATTTCCAGGTATTATCCCATTATGGCAGATGAAAGAGATGGTTGTTAATGGAGAGATGTCGTTGTTGCAGTTTAGAGTGTTTGATTCGAGTCTGAGTCGTGGTGGTGGTGGTGGTGGTGGTGGTACCAGTATAGAAAGATGGGATAACGTTGACAACGACACAAAGACTGTTGTATTTGAGTTGGTGAGGTTGTTTGGAGTTGGACATGTGAATGGATGTACTGTTGTTGTGTAACCACTATCACTGTAGTTCAATGACATACCACCACCGTCTACAGTCTACAGTCTGTTAGCCCATCTGTTATATAGGCTGTTTTGTCTGTTAGATAAATGACTGTCGCGTGATCAGTTTCACATTGTCAGTGCTGCAAACTCCGCAATCCATATATGAACCCATATAAAAGATGATGAATCCTTTATCCTTTCTCTTTTATCTTTTGTGTAAGTAACAAGTAACAACACAACAACACAACAACAAAATGACAAGAACATCCAAATGGCAAGAACACGAATCCGCATCAACACCCAAATGGTTCACGCATAACGGCCATACAAACCAATCTCCCACACACGTCAAGAAACAAGGTGCTGGTAAGGGCAATTGGGGCGTTGCCGGGTCTGAGATTGAGGACTTGATTGATAGTGGAGATGTTCCTACTGTGTTTAAGAAGGAGAGACGTGGGCTGAATAGTTTGGGGCATGAGAAGAAGTTTGGGGTTTTGGAGAGTGAGTTTGAAGATGTTTCTGATGAAGAGATGTAACTGTTATTTAACTGTTATTTAACTGTTACTCAACGGTTATGGTTATGGTTATGGTTATAGTAGTTACAATGGTACGGTTATGGTTATAGTTACAATGAATGAATGTATTGAACAACGTAGAACACTAATACTCCCTCTTCCACCCCTTTTTCCTCTGTCTCTCCTCATACTGTTTCTTATTATCCAATACTCTCGCAACAATCCCCTCCGTAGAGACACCATCAAACTCGTGTCTCCCTAAATTGTGATACAACCCTCTAACCTCTCTATATGGATCAATTTGCGCCCCTGTTGCCGTGTCAACTGCACTCTCACTCGTTGGTCCATGGTACACACCTACAACAACACCAGGCAATTGTTCCAAGAATTGAGCCAGTGGGATATATGGAGCACCAACAACAATCCCATCAACGTATCGACATTGTAAAACACATAAACTTCTTTCAAATACATTCATTATGGGGTAATTCCACCCTTTGTTTAAATTCACCTCGTTGTCGTTGTTTACCCCCACCATCACTGCATAACTATTAACCTGTGCGATACGTGAGACAATTTTCAATGCATTGATGTGTCCCGTGTTGAATAAGTCAAAGCCACCATCGATGTATATTATCCCGTTGTGTAATTTGGTTGATATGGCATCACTTGGTGCGATAAGTTGGTGGAGTTTGGATGGTGTATGACACAACACAATTGAATTTGAAGTGAGCCCAGTGGCATCTGTTGCGTATGCTTTGAACTTGTTCATAGAAACACTGCTCAACAATTGATTCGATACAACACCATTTGAATAATTAGCATAATCACCATCAGATATACTCTTAATATGATGAGTCTTGGTAAACAACAACATCCTCCCAACCAAATCCGTAGTGGAGATATTCTCAGTCCTCTTAACCACCAAAAACCTCCCCAAGTCCTTAACTAGCTGATAACAGTCCTCCCCATTGGCATCAGTGGTGATATCATCACCATGAACCACATACCAACAACCGTATTCGTCCATCACTTGGGGACTTGTAACGTAGGGGGCACCGGGGACAGCAATGGAACACCATTTACATGCTTCAACAGCAACGATTCTTTCTTGTAAAGTCATCACGGTGGGGCCTTTATTAACTAAGATGTCTTCATCTGTGTGGATTCCAACGTAGAGTTGGGTGCCTAGTTGTCTTGCCTGGAGCATTGCACCTGCGTGGCCTGTATCTTGTTAATATATATAATATATATATATATATAGTACTACTAGTGAATACTAGTGACAGATGTCATAAATACTCACCGTGATGTGCAAAGTCAAAACACCCATCGATCCAGATTCTCTTTTCCATTATGGTGGTGGTGGTTAATTATCTGAGTTAATTGTGGTGGTGGTGGTGGTTAAACTGGTTAAACTGGTTAAATATAAATATAAATATAAATATTTCTTATCAATTTGCAATGGTGGAAACACGATTTACTCAACAACACTTTTATTAATCCAACTATGAACTGGTGATTGGTTGGTTCTTTTGCCTGGAATGGTGATATCTCATGTAGATAGACAACTAATATCAACTATACAATCCCAGCTGCTGCTCTTGCTGCGCTTGCTGCTCTTGCTGCTCTTGCTGCTCTCCCTCCCAATCACCAAACTGCCCTATATAAACACTCCCAACCAACCCACTCGCACACCTCTCGTCCACTCTCCTACACAAATGGTTATACACCAACACAGCGTTCCTGGTGGAGCACCCGTTCATCCAACTGAACAACGACCCAACAACAGGGGGCAACGTGATCAAGAAGTCAAACACAATATTGGCATTCATCGTTGCAATTGTGTCTGGTGGGAGTTGTAATGGTCCCGCAACTGAGATCAATCTCGCATGGACGATATACATGAGCAAAGGCCCAATGCCTGGAATCAACACCACGAGGGCACCCAATCCGATGCCTGTGTCTGCTGGTGCTGGTGCACATCCCATGAAACACCTGTCGTGGGTCCATGCTTTCGATTGAACCAATTTCCATGTTTTTGTTTCTTGTTTTGTGGAATTGGGAGGTGCTTTTAGTTTCTTGTGTGTAGTTGGGTCCTTGAAAGGGTCTGTGGTGTTGTACCGTGTTGCTGCGTAGTTGTTCCATTTGTCGATGGCGGTGTTGTACCCGATGCTTTCTGCGATGCTTTCTATGAGTTGGTGTGTCATTTTTATGCTGTATTATTTGGTGTTCTGTTCTGTTATTGATTATTGCTTTAAAATATTAAATACGATTCTCGGTGGACGAAATATTAATTGATCAAATTGAATTACAAGTTACAACTTGATGTGTGATCCATAAAGAGCATTTGAATTGATATAAATATAAATATAAACATACCACACACCTTAAATATATACAATATATACAATTTATACATAACCATAACCACAACCACAACCACAACCACAACCACAACCACAACCACAATACAATAAAAGATAATAAAAGATACAATTTATAACCATAAATGGTTATAAATTATAAATAAATTATAAATTCCTCTCACACCACCCAATCAACCTCTTCACTCCAACAATCCACCTCCTCGTCGCATCATCAATCATCACATTCGCCCGTTCATTAGTCCCACTGATCTTGGAATCACCACTTCTCAAATGTATCCCCACAGAAACAACACCAATGGGCCATGCCACATTCCCTATACTCATCTCCATATAACTTGTGTTTGCACCGTTGTAGTCTTTGTCTTGTAAACATACTATTGTCATGGCAAGACTGGTGTATAGTTGTTTTGGTAAGTTTGTGTATCTTAGTTTGGCTAATAGTTCCACCAAGTCTGTTTTTGTCTCATGGAGGAGTTGTTGTTCTTGTTCTTGTTGTTGCTCTTGTTGTTGTTGTTCAATTGTGATTTGCCATAGTTGGAGAAGGTGTTTGATGTATTTGCGTATTTGCACATACACCTTGGCTGGGTTGTCTATTATCTCTTGTTTGATTATGGTGTAATCTGTTGTTGCTTCTTTGTTTAGTTGTGTAGTGTATCGTATCTCTTTCTGTTTCCGTTTTAACTTGGTGGTGTATCTTTGTATTGCTTCCAATTTGGTTTCATTTTCCAATGAGAGTGGTTCGTTTATTGATTGGAGTTTTTTCATTAGTTCTTCATCTGATATTGAGTTTATTAATCGTTGGTCTTCTTTTGATATTTCTACTGTCTCATCTTTTGGTATTTTTTTATCAATATGTTTCCGTTTCAATTCGTTTGAAGTTGTCTCATCTTGTATTGTTCCAACCTTCCTCTTCCCAACCAACTCTCTTTTCTTTTGAATCTCTTTTTCAATCAATTTTGCAAAATCCATTTTTAAAATTTTTTTTGTTGTAATTAATTTATGTAAAATTATATAATTACTGGGAACCGATAAATTTTATTTTCATTTTCATTTATAATTATTTATTTATTCGAACAAAAAAATATTCATCTTCTCTTTACAATTATTTATCCACTCAGACAACAACATGTCATCAATCAAAAAACAATCATCAAAACCAATCCCTAAACCCAGTGTCACCTCCACCACCACCAAAGATAAATCAAAAGATAAATTAAAAGATAAATCAAAAGACAAGGAACAAGACAATGAACTCAACGAAGAAGAAAATGGAATCCTAAGTGATCCAGAAGAATACTTGGAAGAGAATGAAACACTTGATTTAAATTTAGATAATTTCCATGAGGGTAAAAAAGTATGGTTGGTGAGATTACCCAAGTATCTTGGTGATAAATGGAAGGATATTGATCTGTTGGGTGGTGTTGAGTTGGGGAAGGTTAGAGTTAAACGTTCGAATGGGGAGGTATGTATCAATTGATAATGAATTGACAACTCATTTACTGATTATATATTATTATCAATTGAGTTATTGATCAACCGAATGATATTGAAAATACTAACAAACAACCAGATGCAATTAATCCTAAATGACAACAACAATGAAGACATCCCAAAACAATATGACTTAACAATCCTAAACAAACAAGTGAAAAACGAATACATATTCAACGAAAAACACCTAAACAAATTCAAACTGGAATTAACAGAAATGTCAGAAATGCCAGAACAACCAAAATTACAACCAATCAATAAAAAAAACTTGGCTTTCAAACCACAATCACCCACAATAAAATTCAGACCCACAAAGGAACTCAAAGATGGTCAACCACCTGTTAAGAAATACATCCCATACGTTAAAACCATCCCCAAGAAAACAGAATTAGTTGGATCAATAGCACACGATTGTCAAATCACACCTTCGAAAAACGATTCCAAATATACAGAAATCCTCGCTCGTAGGAATAAGATGAAACCAGCAAAGACAAGACCAAAAGTAACTTTCTTAGATGAGATCCCAGGAATAATCCAATCCAATGCAGGCCCTTCAATAAAAGGTAACAATTCCTCAGTCTTCTTACGACAAAACCGGAACTCGTCAAAGGGTGAAGGACGAGCAATACGTATGCCCAAAAAAGATTTATTGGATTTGTTATTTAGGTTATTTGACGAATATGAGTATTGGTCAATGAAAGGATTAAAGGAAAGAACAAGACAGCCTGAAAGTTATTTAAAAGAGAGTTTGGATTCAATAAGTAATTTGATTAAGAAGGGGCCGTATACTTCGAAGTATAGTTTGAAGCCTGAGTATAAGAGGTTGAGGGATAAGGAGAGGGCTGAGAGGTTGGGGATTGAGGTTGAAGGGGAGAAGGAGGATGATGATGATGATGAGGAGGAGGAGGATGTTGAGATGGTTGATATTTGATGTATCATCCGAGCGATATATCTGAGCGAAGCAAAAGTGATATAATCTGTTATTATTGTTATTCTAATATTTGATGTTATCATACAATCTATTCTTCTGTAATGTAGATATCATTTGATGATGTTCATGATGATACAATCCGTTATGTGTTAATGTAGGTACTTAATGAATTAACAAGTATTATTTTAAAAAACGTACTTCTACTGTACAATAGTTGCTTCTACTACGTCGTCATATATATATATATATATATATATATACAATAGTTTACAATTGAAAAATTTAAAATATAATCAAAACTCAAATTCAAGTACAAATCCAGATGATCCTGATAAAATGAAAGACATTTATCAGCCACATATTAATTGAATTTCTTGAAAAGATGTTTTATGAAGTCTAAAGCATATAATTATCATTCACTGATCTTATTCACTGATCTTATTCCCATTAGTATTAACAATTATAAATATCCGCTAGGCAGGCAATATATTAAATATGTTCATTATTATTTAAATGCTAAAATATTATGCAAAAAAAAAAACTCAAATGTTTAAGCAACACTATTAGTGTGTTAGAGTATCTAACCACTATATGGCTCATTTAGGGTTGAGCATAACAGGAATGGTAACAATAAGTTACGGAAGTTAAACTATGAAATTATGAAACAGCAATTATAACTGTATACCCGTTTGAATATGCCTATATATATATATATAGTTAGTTACATCCAGAATTTGGGAATTTGAGAGGTTAAAGGAAAGTATATTATATCATCAACTTAAAATATATCTCTGTAAATCAAGTTAGTTATCAACTAAGTTCAAACCTATCTCAACTCAAATGATGCAAACTAGATCTCAAACCGCTTCTCAGCTTACTCAACAACAAACACATTCAGCGATCATAATATAGATTATAATAAAATATATTAACCGCTGCTCCTCCTAATGATTAGTAAATTTTAGTTGTAAATATTTTCAAGTCACATTTGAAAGAAAACTGGCGCGATGTCCTGGTTTTTATATATACTGTCCAATGGGGGTAAAATTCGATTTGAAGATTTTGTGTATTACATAATCACGCGAAGTTTATCTTCAGAAATCCATATAAAGATAGCTTATTAGATGGTAACATACCAATTCCTTTTCAAGAGTCTAATATGACTAAAGTTCCACCAAATTTGATTCACTGCTCATCCAATATATCGTCATCTTTCATTGAGTCTCCTCTGTTCAATCCTCAACGCCTGTCTCACATTCAGTTGTTGATTTAACAGATGCTGCTGTACCAAGTAATAATTCCCTTGTTGATTTGACAATTGCAGAACAGAATAGAGAAGACCAGAATCAAGAAGCAGCTATTGAGAAAAATAAACTCGGATGAATCACAAAGAAAAAAGAAAAAAGAAAAAAGAAAAAAAAGTGAAAGGTAATGTGAAAGATGGTTCGAAGAAAAGTCTCCCTAAGATTAAAGTTGCCGAAGACTCTTCCAAGATCTGGATATACCAAAGCGAAAAAAATCCAGCTAATTAATGAATTAGTCGGTGGTATCATCTTGAGAGGCCTTCCTCCAAATCCATACGTACTTCAGGAAGGAACTAAAACATTGGCCTTTGAAGATTGCAAGCACTTCAATTTGGACCCACAAGATCTTCCCTAGTCAGCGAAGGGTCCAGATCAACTAGAAGTGTTTCCAGTCACTGATAAAATTGAATCCCATGCCGAATGTGACAGAAGTAAAGTTAAAGACAATTTAATCAAAAAACTCAAGAAAAGTAACAAGCTCAATGACAATAATGTAAAGAAAATTGATAAGCAACAGACTTCTTTGATATTGTTGAACATCACTCACTTCAATTTTCTTTACATTATTGTCATTGAGCTTGTTACTTTTCTTGAGTTTTTTGATTAAATTGTCTTTAACTTTACTTCTGTCACATTCGGCATGGGATTCAATTTTATCAGTGACTGGAAACATTTCTAGTTGATCTGGACCTTCGCTCAAATAAATAGTTATTTTGGCAAAGGTTATTTTGCAATTACTTTGGCAAAGGTTATTTCAGTTTTACGGGTAACAGCGCATTGGCCCAATAAACGTCGACCCCTTTTTCCCGCCCACCCGGTGCGGGTAACATTTCTCGGTCGTCGACTTTTCAGGTTTCAGATTTCAGATTTCCGATTTCCGATTTTTGAAAAATCAATTAAACCACCATTTGAAGAGTAAATACTAAGGGCAAAGACACCATTAGTATGCTGAAGGCGTGTATATCCCATTTCCGTACCTAACTGCTAGGAGAGGAGAAATATTTAAGAAACATTGGAACGTTTTAGCTTAATTTATTCATTGTAAACCATTGTAGACACCTGTAGTTTCCATACTATCAAGAATTATCTCAAAATCTTGAGTTTTGACCTATAGGGAGCACTTTCTTGTTTTGTTGATGTTTTTTTTTTTTTTAATTTCCGAATATTCCCAATTCGATACTTGAAATGCAGCACATTTTTGATTCTTGTTTAGCAGGATATACATTGTCGCTATGGATCTATAAATACCTGTGCCGGTTTCCTTCCTCGGCCCTACATTACTGGTTAATGTTATTTTTATTGGTTATTTAGGGGATTTAAATTTTGAATATAATTTTTATATAAAATATTTAATTTAAATTTAACATTTCAATAAGAATATTAGTATCGATTTTAACCAAAACCTATAGATTTTTTCAATCCCAATTGACAAAATATGCAATAATTCAATCAATAAGAGCACTGGGCAATTGAAAACCAATCCGGATTGTAAATGAACGGCTATTCAGCTGAATCCAATTGATTTGAAAGTTTTTTTTTCGATTTCAAATAAATTGCAACCATTTATAACGAGTACTGAATCATCTGATACACCAATAGTAAGTAAAAATAGACTGCCCAAATGGTAATATTTAAGTAATATAGATCATAGGGTATACTCCCATCTTGTCCAATTGTGTTTTCGAAGCACTACTACTCATTATATATCCAATATTGTATACTGCCATTTCTGAATCTACCAAATATCGTACATCGTTAACTGCACCACTAGCAACGATTGAGCTTCGTGTCAAGCTCTGAAATTGACTAGTCAATATCCTTCTAGCTATGAAACCCACTTGTTACAATAAAGTTGACGCTATCAATGATATATCAATGGTGTTTCAAATGATAGCTTCCCTTCCAAAAAGTTTGAAATCGAAATAGCTTCTCCCTATATAGATCATGGTTTAATATATGATTTGCCCATGACGTCGACGTCTCAAGCTTGACTCTTGACTCTTGAGCTTCAACTGATCACCATATTTGGAATATTTTAGAGATGTCGAAGAGAGTTTGCAAATAAGATGGTACTTTATTTGAATTTATTAGCTCATAATCCCTCAGTTAACAATAAAAGAGTTGTTGATGCTCAGTAAAATAAGAACCAACTAAAGCGACATTGGACATCTAGCACAAAAGTTTATCATAACTTTAGACTGTATATTATCCTGTATACAAGCTTGAGTATATTAATTTCAATCCAGGTAACTAAACAAAAACAGTCTGTCGAGAATGTTGAGTATATCTTATTAACAGCGCCCGAAGTCTTTGGTTGTTATATTAAATGTGGGAGGTTGATGTTGACTGTCACCAAGCTGATCAAATATTACAATCTATTGCAATTTTGCAGGTTAGCTGAATAGGTCTATATTCCATCCAATTGTTGACATCGTTTCGAAATCTTTCAAATCTTTCATCGAGATACAAAATTCACAAAAATTCCCTTTAGATTCATTTCAATACGATGGCCCAGATTCAGCTACAAATTCACTTTTTTTAAATCAACGTATAAGTTTCAAATTGGCATTCAATAACAAGCTGATTACACATCAAACTTTCGAATTTTTCTTGAACCTCATAATGATATACACATGGAAACGTACACAGTAGATCATTGACAAACATATATAAGAAATTGCTCTCCATCAATATTCAAAAGCAAATAGTTCATTAGATCTACAAAATTCATTAATTATATACTTCTGTTTCGGCCAAAAAGACAAGAAAACGAGGAATCAGCCATATTAATCATACAAGATCTCACCAATAGTCAATGAGTTATATCTGTTAATGGTAATTAGATAGCATCTCCTATGACAATAAAGAAGCACTTGAAATATCAATCTGATCCAATAATCTAGTCAAATTTATTTCTTTCAAATAAGTAATGGAAAGACCGTACCCTCTTTATCCATTTTAGTTAGTTGATCCATGACTCATAATGAGATGTTGATATACTCTCAATCAAATATCAATATAGCTATATTTCCACTACACTCCAAATCCATAATGGTTTCACAAAACTAAGATGAAATATTGTTTATTGGCTTGAAATTTGCTTTAAAGATTTTACTGGTAAGTTTACATATATTCTAATTATTTCGTCTTTGATGATTCTTCAGATCATCATGACAGCTAGCGAAATTAAATTCTACATTTGAAAACGCTTCTTCGGTATCGGACAGGTTTGCCACCATGTATTTGTCAAAAATCCTGGACTGCTTGTCTAAGCGGTCATTATGATATTTATCAAAATCGATTGTTATGGCATATCTCAATATGGTAATTCAGCCTCGACATGTGCGGCTCATGATTTTAATTTTTGCTTCAGATATAAACAGTGAACACACTTTCCAAAGAACTAACCAGTATAATGAAAATCAACTCCCAAGCCAGGTATTCGGTAGAAGGAATGAAGGAAGTTCCCTTACCAAAAGAAGTTCAAGTTATAAGTCCAACAATGGAGTTCACACATAAATTTTGCAAGAAAAACCAAAGTACTGATAATTTCAATATCACACCTCAACCACTATTAAGTGAAATTTTTTTACCATCACGGCCCAGAGAAGTTGTAATCACATGCTTATATGTATGCAAACACTTCCATGAAGTTTCCATCTGACTTCTATACAAATCTATCCATATCATATTACGCACACATCATTGTTCCGCTGAGGCTTGGTGTCCATGTCCATACCATAATTCAATGATCAATAACCTTAATTATTATGAAACTGCAACAGGAGAATGTACAATAAATATTGATGATGATTGATTATGATTATGATGCTCAGAGGAAACACAGTTTAAACTTTAAAGAGCATTTGCAAGACAGACTGCCGGAATTTGAAGAAAATTTCATTAGATTTTCAAGAAGAAACGGGAACAACTATCCATAAATTTGTTCAAGTAATTTGGAAAACATTTCACCATTAAATCGGAATTGAATCCCAAATAACTACTTTCAAAGCAGACAAATTTAATATAGCGCCTGTTTACTATATAAAATTATCTACAAAAGGTCAGTATCGACAAATCATTTTTTCAATACACTCAATGAATATATACATATAATATTCTCATTTATAGATAATTCAGCACTTATCAGCGTATTTATCAGCATGACTTTCTATTAGTGTAATTTGTAGATTTGAAAATGTTAAACCACTCTAATATGCAGGATGGATTATGGTTAGCCCTTTTATAAGGCAGGCTGTTAAGAATATCAAGTATCGATGCAGCGTAGAACCAGGAAACTGCCAGGTCTGATGAATGCTATAATGTGAAGTAAATTTGTAGCTGTGTTGCCAAAGGAAGAAGAAAACAATCTCAAGTGATAATCTGATTCTCCAACAACAAAAAAAATTAATGAACAGCTATTATGAATGAGAATTTCTGGAATGCTAATGATGAACTCTGAGATTTTAATGGGATTCCGTATAAATAGAGATGTAGCTATCAAATGATTGATGAAACATTGCCAAATAGTGAAGTACCCCATCGCCATATATACACTCACTCACTCATTTGAAACAACAACAACCTACAAAAAAAAAATATTAAAATACATCTCATCAATTATCTAATATGCAATTAAAACATTTATAAAGTTTCAACAGTTAAATTTGGTGGTAAAGATTGAACCAATTTCTTAGCTTTTGAAGCATCATTAACAACTAAAGTATATTGATATCTTGAACCTCTAACTTTAAATTTAGTTTGCTTGAATTTTTTACCATTAGCATTGATTTTGTTGTTGGTTTTGACTGTTGCAGAGGTGATATCTGATCTTCTGGCTAATTCAACAAATTCTTTAATATCTTTAATTTCACGCTGTAGATTGTTAGTAATTATACTCCATATAATTTTTGATCTATCATTGTATGGATTTTGTCTTCTTTCATTGAATATCAATTATTAACTTCTTCTTCTTCTTCTTCTTCTTCAAACTGGTTCATTCCAACAGCCTCACATCCACATCAAACAAATAACGTATAAGCTAATACATACAGCCATCTTGTCTGTTATTAATTACTGTGTAACTTTGATAAATTCGTATATCACACTGTTTAATAATAAGAGATAAATTTCACTTTTATCAATAATCGAACTTTGGTGGAACAAAATTATTCAATAAAAAAAATGGTTATGAGAATTTGGTGAAGATCGTGACTGGTTTTTTTTTTTTTTTAACTGCTGTAATTTTTTTTATGATATAGGGCTAGAGCCCTTATCGGTATCTAAATATAAAGATGAGATCAGATTTGGAGATAAAAAGAGGAGATGAGATATGAGAATCTGAGATATGCATACACTACATGTGAATTATAATTCAGGTGATAATATTTATAGATACAGATATATGCAATAGTTGACTTGGATCCAGATCGACATAATGTTATGGCAAGACTAAATCTACTTACTAGATTCAGATGAAACTGATTCTTCATCACTTACAATTTCCTTTTTCTCTTCAGTTTCAACTTCACTCTTGTCAATTTTTTCATCATCAAACCTCAATTTCTTCTTCTCATCAACACCAGTTGGAGATGTTGGAGATGCTGGTGTCTTGTCATTTATAGGGATCAACTCAGCTGTTCTGATCCATCTTCTTCTTCTGGTGTACTTACTATAACTATCTTCACTTGAAGGTTTTTTCCAAGTATTATCAAAATATATAAACCCATCATCCACGTTTGGATTAGCTATAGTCTTGGTTTTCTTATTCAGGACAATCGAGCCATCATTCGTAAGATCTAATCTCCAAGTCTTATCAACCCATTTCCAATACATCCCTTCAGTGTCAAATTTAGGTAATTGGAATTTGGCAATAGATAATGATTCGTTAAGAAATTCATCTGTCCATGGGGTTCTCTCGTAACTTAGCAAGTTGCTTGTCCATCCTATACCTAACCATCTTCTTTGGTTTTCATATAACACATAAGTGAATCTTATTGGTTTACCATCATAATTCTTCAAATCACCAAATTTTTTAGAATCTGTAAATTTCAATAACCCATTCTTCAAAAAAGTTGAATTTTGAGAGTTTATAAAATTCAATCCTGTTAAATAGAAGAAAACCAACCTAACAAGTTTAAACTTCCACAAGATCCGGCGTGTAACTATAGACCATGATGAATGATACGTCAACAAGAACACAGTAAGCGTCAAAACCAATATTCTGGGACTGATCAAGAAGTATGTGATGATAATATAAATGGGAGATAAGAAGATAGTTGTAAATAACAATCTCTTCAAATCATAACTATTCAAAGACAATTTCGTAATTGGAGTAATCAAAATATCAACTTTTGTAGTAACACTATTCAATAAGAAAACAATATCATCCAACGTAGGATTAGTTTCCCGCTTCTTCTTTATTGATGTGTTTAATATCAGATACGCATATATCACACCAACTATAACTAGATGGCCCACATAGATCAATACAATTTCAAAATACACTATAAGCAAAGATGCAATTGATACAACTAGGATACAGGACCATATATCATCATCGGTCCATGTTAGCACCGATAGGCACTTGTTGATAATCAACAAGTATGGGTATGATTTGATTAAAGATTTGGATATTATTGGTGGTGTTGATGATAATAACGGGGATGTTTGGGGTTTTATAGCCGATGGTGGAGGGATAAATGAAGCTCTTGTTTCTGGGATTGGTTGTGTTTGCGGTGTTTGTTTCTCTGGTGGATGTGACATCGTTGATTGATGATGTTTTGTGCTTTTTTGATGTTGGTTGAATCGGGCGGTTTAAGGGAAAGGGAAAATCAGTTTCTGTTATCTTGAATTTGTAAAATTGATAATTTGCTGTTTCGTTTAATATTTTATTTTTTTACGGGAGTGCGGGAACCAAATCAGCAAAATGAAAAAAATAAAATCAAAATAAATAAAATCAAATCAAATCAAAAAAATTAAATTAAATTAAATAGAAAAAACAACAAAAGCAAAACAAAATGTTCAAGAAACGAACGATAAAGGCCAATAACCGGAGCAAGCAGACACTCCCTGCAACAGAAGAAGACGACAACACACCACAAAACAACGTTT
Source organism: Cephaloascus albidus (assembly GCA_030575015.1). Classification (NCBI taxonomy): domain Eukaryota; kingdom Fungi; phylum Ascomycota; class Pichiomycetes; order Serinales; family Cephaloascaceae; genus Cephaloascus; species Cephaloascus albidus. Next base: position 79,317 of record JAJMGN010000202.1, on the reverse strand, counting down.
CAACAATATCTAAAATCACCAAACCAAAGAACAAAACAGATAACAAGCTACTTGATAAATTGAATATACTTCATTCAATTGACAATGAACATAAGAAAGAAACACCTAAACAAACAATTAAATCAACCACAACTTTCGATTTCCAAAGAGACGTGTGTAAAGACTATAAACAAAATGGATATTGTGGATATGGTGATACATGTAAATTTTTACATATAAGAGAAGTTAAACCTGTTAATAAAACCCCAATTGAAACAAAAACAACTGAACAAAATGAAATTAAATGTTCCCTGTGTGGCAAGGAAACTGATTTGGTCAAGACCAAGTGTGAACATATTTTTTGTAATGAATGTGGGATAAATCAATATAAACAAAATAAAAAATGTGGCAAATGTGGGAAATTAACGAATGGGATATTTAATAAAGTTTTGAAAAAATAATTAGATCAGATCAAATCAGATCATTAAGTTCTGTGAATTCCCCCATCTTAAGAAATCAGATATCTTGACTAATTTATCATTTTCATCAATATAATTTCTAGCCTTGATTAATTTATCGAAATTTTCATCTTTATCTTCAATATCAATCTCGCATAATTTGGAAATTATATAATTTATCCAGTAAATATTTGAATTTGTTTTCTTGGAGAATAACGCAGGATTCAATTTAGATAAAAGCTTCATTATACCTTCATCTTTAGCATGATTTATACCTAGAATTGAATAATCTTGAGCATAGATTTCATTGTTGACTTTAAATCTTGAAAATTTGAAATTCATTATTGAGATATCAATATCATTACCATTAACATTCAAATATATATTATCCAATATCAACCATCTATGTTCCAAATCAATTAAAATCTCACTCATATTCATTATAAAACATATCTTCCAGAAAATTTTCAATACTTGGAACCAATTTGTGAATTTGAAATTTGATAATTTTATACCTATATAAGCTGTAGACATGATTAATGAAAATTGCTTTTGGATCTTTAAATTAAGGATATTTGTAGATTGATTATCATTCTTGATGATATTTATTGTTGGGAAATTAACCAAGCCAGGTATATTACTCAATTTATCATTCTTCTTTAAGTATTTCAATATCTTGGAAATATCTGTAGGTACATTATTAAAAGGCATGATCTTGATAAATCTAATAGGTTTATTTTCTTTATTTTCAATGTATTCGTATTCCTCTGCATCCAATTGTTTCAAGATCTCAACGTCTTCTTTAATGTCACTCTCAATATTCTCTTCATTTTCTTCTATATCGATTATATCCACGTTTTTAGGCACTTCGTTATACGTGTTCCCGTTTGATAAGAATTTATGTAAATTCATGATTTTTTTATTATTGCAGAATTTAAACAACTCATTGATACTGGTATCATTCTCGTTGATGGGGATTGAGTATATTATCGAGGAATTTTTCAATTTATTCTTTAATTTCTCTTTTGTCAAGTTATTTATTATTGGATTTGATATAACCAATTTCTTCTTTCTATTACCAAAACTTGACCCTCCGAATCCAAGATTCAACGAGAGAGACAGCTTTCTTTGGTGAGTGAGTTTTGGCTCATTGTTCAAAGACAAGAGTGAAGAGAATCTCTTGAAAGACTTTTCCTTGTTTGGATTGTAGTTGGCGTATACTTTGTTATACGAGTTAGGGTGATTGTGTGGGTTGTAGTTTTCAGAATCGAAATTGAACTTGCTCTTGATGGGAGATTGGAACGAGCTGGTGGTGAGGTTGGAGATGAACACTTTGTATGAGGATTGCGACGTGGATGAATTGATGGAGTTGATGGAGATGGTTTGTTTTAAATGGTTGTCTTCGTATCCGTTGATGTTGATCATTATTGAAATAAGATCTTGGGTTTGGTTATGTGTTGTTAGACTTGAGCTCTGATTTGGTCTTTGATTTGACAGTGGATCCTGTTTCTTGACACTTCAATCTCAAGCAGCCACCGTGAATGTGAAAGTTGGGCGTCTCTTTTTCTTCTTTTTCTTTTAATAGAAATCGTTTAGATCAGATCAACAAATCACTTTGCAGTCCGGAAAAAAAGTGGTGGAGATAACTGGTGTTTTATTATCAGATGGAGGGGTCTAATTATAGACTGTGTTGCTGGGAGCTGGTGATACCGATTGTGAAACCTCTCTGTTCACCTTGTGTCTTTTCCCTTGAAATTGGTGATTTTCTTCTTTTTTTCTTTCTATTTTGGAGTTTTGAGACAAAATTCTGATCTGAATCTGCGATTTTCAACAAAATTCGGCTGCGAAATTATACCAGTTTAAGCCAGAATTGCTGCATTTTCTACATCTGTTCCATCAAAACATCTTATTCATATGAATTATTACGTGTCATAGTGAGTTTAACTTCAAAAGCAACTATTCTCAAATCAGAAAATTAAGCCCAACTCCATGAGACTCTGATTTCACCGATATCTAAAGCAGCCAATTTGGCAAAAGCAGTTGGAGAGAAATCGATATCTTGGTCACCGCATGAAGCACAAGCATCAACCACTTTGACCTGGACAGTGTTACCTTGATATTCAGCATTGATATATTGACCACAGTAGTTTTTGGAGTTGTACAAGCTTTGACCGATGGCAACGACCAAATCTTCAGAGGTTGAATGGGTACCACAAGCGTCATCTGATGGAGTATAATAAGTACCACGTCCAAGGAAAGAATATGAGCCAGTTGAAGTTGAAGTGGAAGCACTAGAAGATGTGGTACTTGTGACGAGGGTAGAAGCTGGAGCATTGGTAGTGGTGGTGGTGGCAGCAGATGTGGTGGTAGCAGTAGAAGCTGCTTGGGTTTCTGTTTCAGCAGTTCCAGTTTCGGTCAGTTCATCATAAGATTGAATGAACTCACTGAAGAAACCATCCAAGTTCAAACCAGTTTCAACACCATGAGCAATTTGCTCGATTTCACTGACAAATTCAGCACCATCAAGGAAAGATGGAGTAGGAGAAGAGAAAGCTGTAACAGCTAAGATGGATAATAAAGCGAATGATCTCATATTGATTTGTTGAAGGAGTGAATATATATAAAAGAATGAATATATTTGACTTAAAAACAGCTTCAAATTTACTCAAATTTACTGGGCATTGTTCCTATATTTATACATTATCATTTTGGAAAGCCAAAGGTACCATACCCACAGGTTCTCCCTATCATATCTGCAAATTGAGATATAATTTTGGGATTTTCAGTGAGAGAACAGATCAATAGAAATGAATACTCAGCGCACAAGCACTATTATCTGCCTCCAGAGGTTGTGCTCCTTCAATTCATGTATCTCTCTGCCACAGCCAATCTGGATTGCGTATACAAGTCACCAAAAAGCCCACGATTCAAAAACCTAGAACCTAATTTCCCAACTCTGTTTCAGTGGACTCCAAAGTTTCTTTTCCCACCCACTTCAAAACAGGCCTGACAATTAGATTCCAGTTTAAACCAATTCATGATAGTGGAAAGTTTGCTTTATAGTTCGAGATTTGGATGTGGTTCTGGGTGGCTTCAAAGCTTATACCATATCGGGCATATCTGGGTATATCGATATATTTTCTATTTCGCTCATCAGCATAACAAGAGACGTAAAAGTGGTTGTAGGAACTGTGCTGCCGTAGATCCCCCTTTCTATTCATCTACATAAGGAGTTGAAATGGGTTAATTTGAAGTTTTTTTTATTGCGAATTCTAATAATATTTCATTTTGCAGCATGCTGCAACCTCCAGATTTTTTATTTATTTTAAATTGTCCAATAATGTGCGATTTTATATTATTTAAATTTAATATAGTCAAAGTGAAATTATATTAACATGCCAAAAGAGTGAAACAACATTCGTATTCACCAATGAAATCAAACAAGAACAGTAATAGAATCCCGGAAACGTTCAACCGCCATTACTTCAATATACTCCCGAAAGCAGATAAAGATCACCAATCTGGCGAATCAAAACTGAAAAGTCTAATTGATTCCACACAGTTTATGTGGTACCTGCTTACTTGCCGTTGCAGAAACCAGCTTGGTGAACCCAAATAAGTATGATCACATATAAGAACATGATGCTTTTCTTAACATGAAGGAATCGCTGTAAAATATTTTGAAGTGTTAACACACTATAGCCTGATCCTGCTAAAACAGAAGTCTGGATCATCACGTTGAGGAGGGAGACATATAAAACATCTAGATCTGGTTCATGTTCACGATAACATCACCAGGGATGAAATATATAACATTCTAGACTCAACTTACATTAAAATAATATCTAAATCACTTTTGAAATATATAAAGGAAAAAACAATGTGTCTGAAATATGATAATAATAAAGAGAAAGAAAGAGACATAAAGAAGTATAAGTATTTATTAAAAACCAAATGGATTATCGGGTGTAGCAGCGTTCAAATTAGCTCTTTTACCAGTAGGTTGCGATTGTAATGGTTCATTCATACCAAAGTTAATATTTGGTGCATTCCCGAATCCCGCTCCTGTAGGTTGTGGTTGTAATGGTTGATTGAATGAAGTTGGTGGCTGACCAAATGTATTAGTGCTAGGTTGACCAAATGAATGATTGAATGTGGGTGTGTATGGTTGCTGCTGTTGATTTATATTTGTATTTTGAAACATATTTGATAATTGATTCATTGGAGGTTGGGTTTGTTGTTGATGCATGAATGAAGGTTGGTTATATGTTGATTGTTGCGATAAAAATGGTTGTGGCATGAACCCAGTTTGTTGCTGTTGCACAGAATTGAACGAGTTGAAGGAGTTGAAAGAATTCGTTGTATTTAACGCTGGCTGTGATTGGAATCCAATTGGCTGAGATGGTGAGAATGAGTTTCCAAATGTAGTTTGAGGCATCATTGATTGCCCGAATGAACTTTGTGGAACAAACCCACCTGTCTTTTGTAATGGCATCGAATTAGTTTGTTGTGTTTGAATTTGGCCAAATGAAGTTGTTGGAAATTGACTGAATTGATTATATTGATTACCTCCAGTTTTTTGCAATGGCAAATTACCAGTTGATTGTGTATTAAATAAGTTTTGTTGAACTTGTCCACCAGTTTTTTGTAATGGGATATAATTACCTGTAGGTTGTAAAGATAATCCACCAAATGTTGTATTAGGAACTTGTCCACCAGTATTGCCATTGGGAAATTGATTACCACCAGTTTTTTGTAAAGTTAAAACACCAGTTTGTAAAGGAACAAAATTCCCAGTAGGTTGTAATGGAAATGTACCAAATGAGGTTTGAGGTAATCCACCAGTTTTCTGCAATGTTAAAGTTCCAGTCTGTAATGGGATAATACCATAGGCACCTTGTACGAAATTACCAGTTTGTTGAATTGGCATAAATCCAGTTGGTTGAGCAGCAATGGCAACAAACCCAGTTGGCTGCATTGGAATTAATCCACCTGTTGGTTGTGTTGGAACAAAATTTTGATTACCAGTTTTTGTGACTTGGAATTGTTGACCTGGTTGGATCAAATTACCAGTCTTGACAGGTTGCAATGCTGGTGCGGATGGTTTTGGCCCATTAGTTGAATCAATGTTTGCTGGAACAACACTTGGAATGATATTGTTTGAGTTTGAAGGTAATGGCTTAACATTTACCAAATCTTGCATTGAACCTGTGAATTGTGGCTTGACGTTTTGAACTGGAGATGGGCCCTTCTTCGATAAATCTTCAGTTGATCTAGAAGCTGGTTTAACAGCCCATGCATCATCATCATAGCTAGAGTTGGGTAATGGAGGATGAGCCTTGGACAGTGGCAATGCACTTGCATCAATTTTAGGTATATCATTAGGGGATCTGTTACTTTTCAAAGCTCCGCTTAATTCAGTGAATAATCCACCTTCATTGTTTGGTTCACTTGCCTTCTTACGATTATACTTATTATCCAAAAATCTTGCAACACGTAAAATATCACCTTCTCTTAAACCTAATGTACGTAATAATGAGGGAGTAATATCACTCAAGATATTTTCATCAATTTGTTCACGATTGAAATTCAATGTGTAACGTTGACAATTTGAAACATCAACACCACAGTTGAGGAAAAATTCAAACCAGTCATATTCAGATTCATTTGTATTCGTATTACTCTTTGAAGCTCTGGAAATTGATTTTGAACTTCTTAATGGCACATCATTAATGATAGCAGTTGCTGATTTATTAACACCAGAAGATTCATGTTTCTTCTTTGAAGCTCTGATTTGATTTAACACTTCATTCTTATAAATTTCTAAAGACATACCTGTGATTTTCTCAACGTATTCTAAATCTTCGACTGATAATTTAGTAGCGCCCACAGCAATCTTAACACCATTAGTTTTGTGCAAATGAATTTTACCATCAACACAACCTAAGAATTCAGCTTCAACTTTAAATGAACCAGAACTATCGATCCATGTTCTGACTCTATGTATATTTGGACGGGACTTGTCCTTTTCTTTATCTTTTTGATTATAATGCTTAGCACGTTCTTTGTTATCTTTCTCTCTAATCTTATCTCTTTCATCTCTATCTCTTGAATGATAACTTGCCTTTCTATTCAATGATAACGATTTTCTCAAAGTGGACTTCTTTCTTGTTGGCATCTTAGTTAATGAATCCAATACGGAATTACCCACAATCTCAACGTACAGTGATGGCACAACCCCTTGTTTACCAGTATCAATATTAGCACACATCCACCAATCTTTGGATTTTGTATCATCCAAGATATAAACCAAATCACCAGTTTGACAATTCAATTCATCACTTGATTGAGCAACGAAGTCATAGATTAACTTCCCAGTCTTGTGACTATCTGCGCTTGGTTTCAGGGCATGGATAACTTCTTTTAAACCTTTTGCATCCTGGGCACCTTTCAAATCGCCAAGGATTGACATAATTGCACTTACGACATCTTTTGAACCAGCATGTAATTCAATTGAATAATTTGGATTTTTGAAGTCTAGGAAGATGTGTTTTTTTTCAGAGTTGAAACTCACCAAGTTTATAATTTTCCATTCTTGTTCATTTATAGTCTTATTTTTGATAGTTGGCCTCTTGAGAAGAATTTTACCATTACCTATTGATAATTCGATTTTCCTCTTTTTACGTCCTTCTAACTCATTTATATACCATGTGAAATATTCACCATCGAATTTATGCGCTTCTTCTTGATCTCCATTTGATGATGGAGAAAATGTGTCTTGTGGCACTGAGCTACGAGCTGGTGAGAAATTTGGTCTTGTGGGCATTGGAGGTGGTGTTTCTTCTTTATCAACTTTAGCAACTTTATCAATTTTATCAACGTTGATAGTATCATCAGCACCCTCATTATCGTATGAGAAATTTCTTTGATGATCGTTCGATGCAACAGGGGTTGTATCATGACTTCTATCTCTATGCTGAGGAGGAGGAGGGAAATGCAACATTGGTTGAGTCTGTTGGATAACTGCGGGTGCATTTAAATCAACATAATTTGAAGGAATGAATCCAAAAAATTGATTATTCAAGCCCACTAAAAACCAATCTGGATCAGATTTATCATAAATTTGAAAGACATCATTTTCCTTGAATGATATTTCCTCCTCTGTTTGTTTATCGTAATCATATAATGCTTTTGCTTCACCTATAACATCGGCCTATAATAGTTAGTATTGCCATCTTCCAAAAAAACTAAATAAGATCTTAGCAAACGCAAAAATTAAAAAGATACACATACGACTTCAATATAATTAGAAGGAACTAATCCAGCAGGCTCGTCGATACCATCTCCATCAATTTTAACCTTGACTTTCCACCAATCATCAATTTCTGATTTTTCTAGCAAGTACAATAAATCATTTTCATTAATCTTTAATTCTTCTTGTGATTGAGGAGCGTATGAGTATATGGCTTTGTATATCCCTATAAAGTGTGACATTTTTGTTGTTGCCACCCACTCTCTTTGTCAGTTGATTGTGGTTTGCAATCTGGCGGTTAATCTGATTGATTATTTCTAATCTATAAGGAGATCAAATGTTCGAATGAGATTCAAAACTGGAATTTAGTGGATTCGAGGAAACCGTGGTGTTTGGATGTTTTCGATTATTATATTATTCAACTTATGGCAGAAACAGGTTTTAATGCGCTACAAATTGTGTATCAAGAGACAGATTTTCATTATTGATTATAGTACTAGAGAATGGCCAGAGCATAAGTGGCGTAGCGTAAAAAAAAACTCAAATTTGAGCGATATACAGTAAAATTGGCATATAGAAGTGGGATATCACATAGGTCATAAGTCATAAAGGGAATCTTGATTGATAATCAATTCTGTTTTGCTCTTAACTCCTTCAAGATAACCTCAACCCTCGAATCTATCTTCTGCTTCAAATCCTTTCTGAACCCAAACCAGAAAACGATCTCAAAACAAACAAAGAATGGAGCTAATACTAAAGCTTGAACCAAATTATCAAAGAGAGCAGGTGCTCTTTTCTCAAACACACCATGCCCTGTGAATTGTGCAATCCAACTAATGACAAACCCAGCAAGCGAGTACTTGACAATTGAATTATCGTAGCTCTGCAACTGTTTGTTTTTGATATAGTAGGCGAATAACGATAATAAAGGAGCCACAACTAGTCCTAGTTTATCCAACAAAATGTAAAAGCCACCAAACAGGACAGCCAATAAGGATCCCAAATTTATATATGGAGAAACCCCAAACTGCGATAAACTCAAAGGAGATAAAAATGAGATCGATGTGAGTAGGATGATGGGCACAAAAACTGTATGGATAAGAACATTTATTGTGTTGAAGTGGTATGCTCTGTAGAAGCACAATTGATCTTCCAAATTGAAAACAGTTGAAGCCATTCTGTATTGCGCTGTAGTTTTATTTCAGGATGTCTTATGAATTGAATCCTGCTGATTGAATCTTTCTGAAAAATGTTGTAAAAATGAGCTAAAATTGCAGCAATTGATCAACATTTTATAGTCTTTTTATTGGAGAAATTCACGTGGGAATCGGTGAAGTCATTTTAAAAAATAAGGTTGTTCGGCTCCGGGTCGAACCACTGTTTTTTTTTTTTTTTTTTTAATTCTCATTTATTCAGCTATATGTAAAAAGTGAAGAGAACAAAGCGAGAAGTTAACACGAAGAACTGAAGAATGATTGTGATGAATTCTGTAATGGAAGAGAAGCACATATTTAGAGAATGACAATTAGGACCATGAGCTGAAATGGAAACAGAAAGAATGGGAATCTTTGAGTAATCTGCATCTTCGCTTTCGTACCCAACCTCTAGATCTTCTAAACCATTATCTGATCATTCCTTTAACCATTTCAAAAATATTCTCTTTGACCTATACCAACGATCGTTTATAATTACTATAGAGCAATATTCTCAGCCTGTAGATATTACCAACTTGTTCAACGCGAAAGTAAAATCCACAGACAAATCTAAAACAATCACCAATATGACACATCCGTACACCGTCTTGAAATATTGAAATATACATAAACTTACAACCAATTTTGACCAAATTTTGCCTAATTTTTTACAGTCACTCAATCTTTTCATTGAACAACGTCAGGTCATCGTTGAAGCTTTAACCAACAATGAAGGAAATCATATCAATAATCAAATTCATTCTAACATGGAGATACACCCTTTTAACAATTCCAATCAACGGGGATATCAAAGATATTCATAATTTATACAATCTTGACAAAAACATATCTTTCAAAGAGTTCATGAGACACATCAATACTATCAATGATATATGTGGTGGATGTTTTGTTGTATCTGCAGATGTGATGGAGTGGTTTGATGAAATGAGTTTAGAAATCTTGTTACTTAAGCTTGAACCAACAACAATCAAACAACCACAAGTTATCAAAACCAATGAACAAAAAGAAGATAATTATTCGTTAGATCAAATATTAGCATTCCCAAGTAAATCAAAGTTAAAATTCCCACAAACAACAATATCAAAATTGACAACTGAGAAAATTAGATTGATAACACCAAAGAAAAAGTTCATAAATATATGTAACAATCAAAGTCATGCCCAGAAACTTTCAACTCATAAGAAATCACCAGATTTAGCAGCCTGCTTAGCGGTAAACATACATTATGTTCCAATAGTTAAACCACATACTGATGTAAGTTTAGGTGATTGTTCATATTTGGATACTTGTCATAAGATCCATAATTGTAGATACTTACATTACTTCAAATTGATGCCTAGTGAAATTGAGGAGGAATTTATTGATGTTGTTGAAAATTCAAGAATCTCAGATTTTACCTTTGGTGATTGTGTTGGTGGATTGCAAAAAGTGAGTATTTTATTTCACGAATTTTAATGGCCGTTTGATTTGGTGAAGATGGAACTAACAAATAGGAACTACCTCCACAATGGATAAATTGCGATGTTAGAAAGATTGATTTCAATATCTTGGGTAAATTTGCAGCGATTATTGCAGATCGTGAGTATTTTTGTTATCCGAATCTTCAGAAACCTCATTTACTAACAATAATTCAGCTGCTTGGAATATTCACATGAATGTAAGTAACTGTTATTTTTCCTTTGACTAAACCAACAAATAAATATTAACAAATTAGTTACCATATGGAACATGCAAAGATTCTGAACTTTTATCTCTCCCAATTCCCCAACTTCAAGATGAAGGAATCTTATTGCTTTGGGTAACAGGAAGATCTATTGAAATAGGAAGGCAATCATTAATCAATTGGGGATATACTGTTAAAAATGAATTGATTTGGATCAAAGTTAATCAATTGAAAAGAAGTATATGTACTGGTAGAACAGGACACTGGTTGAATCATAGTAAAGAGCATTTGTTGGTTGGGTGAGTAATTTTTTACCTTCATCTTTGTTTTCAAGATTATTCCTTATCTTATTTCGTTATAAAACCTGTTGATTGATTCAACTTTGACTTATAGCGTCCTGTTTGATTGGTACCATCTTGAGTAACTTCATTAATACCTTAATAAAATACTAACAATTAGATTGAAAGGAAACCCGAAATGGTTAAAGCAAAACATCGACCCAGACGTCTTAGTGTCCTCAACAAGAGAAACTAGTAGAAAACCAGATGAAGTGAGTATTCCCATTCAATGTTCGTCCAATTTTTTTCTTTTGACCAAATACTAATAAAAAGATATATGGCATAGTTGAAAGATTGGTTGGATCAAATTCAAGAAAGTTAGAAATATTTGGAAGGGATCATAATACCAGACCTGGTTGGTTTAGTGAGTATATTTTATTAACTTTTCCGTACACATCCATCATGATATTTTTGAGCATCATTTGATAATTTGTTGACATGTTAAAAAATAACTCAAAATTATCCTTGATGTAATTTTCAACATAATTAATATACTAATTAATATAGCAATTGGTAATCAATTAAATGGAACAAACATTTATGAAAAGGAAGTTTTGAATAAATATGAAGAAAATTTGAGGAAAAAATAATATTTTTGGTGGTTTTTATTGAAGTTATATGGTTATAATATTTGCTTGATCAGTTTGCGTGTTGTTTTTTATATAGTTTGATGTTGATAATTTACTAATTTGTTATGTAATAAGGCTTCATGTCTCCGTCTTACGTTTCGTCGCTCAATTTAACGATTCTGTCCGTCTTCAGCGAGATCTGAGTGAAATCTAGGTTTGTGAAAGGTGTGATATTTGACAAAAATACTAGAAGAGTGCATTCACAATATATCTATACGTGTCGGTCTATTTACCTTTGATATTCTTGGTTGCTATCTGTTGAGAATAGCATAGTTAAATAGACAGTAATAGAGCAGTTATGAGTTGTGTTAAACTTACCATATATTAGTTTATTCAAAAGTGGCCGGATTGAACAATGTTGAATGAAGATAAACTGAGAATCACAAAACCTAATTATCAGATTAAAGAAATGGTAAAACATTAAGTTAAGTTTATTACTTTTACTTTATAATAACTCTATATGTTGTGTTTATATTTCATGAAATGTTTAAAGAAAAGTACGTGCCACTATAAATTATATAATCAAATAACACACCACTTTCGCGAACACTATATATTTTCTTTTAGCCAATCAACACACTGTTGATCACGTAATCATCAATTTCTCTCGTGTTTTTATAGAAATAAAAGGAATCATCAAATAGATATCAATCTTCAACAGATACAGACACAAACACAATGATTTCAAGAATAGGAATCCGTACTTTCAAACGTTTCCAACACACCCACTTACCACCTTGGGCTAATGCTAAAGCCTTCGGTAAAGGAGATGCCAAAGCTGGTGAAGAATTTGCTAAATTTATAAAAGATACTCAACATCATGCTCAAGGTACTACTGCTCTTTGGAAAAAAATCAGTTTATTCGTTGCATTACCAGCTGTCTTGTTGACTGCTATTCCTGTCACTAAAGTTGAATTAGCTCATGCTGAACATAGAAAACATTTAGCTCATCTTAGTGATGAAGAATGGGCTGAAGAATTTCCTCAATATCCTTACTTAAATATTAGAAGTAAAGATTTCTTCTGGGGTGATGGTGATAAAACTTTATTCTGGAATAGTGATATCAATCGTCATATTAGAGAATTTTAAATTTATGAATTGTTGATTAAATTATTGAATTAATATTATCAATTCACTGGGGATAGTTATATTGGTGAAGTATTGATATTATATTGGTATAATAAATCTCATACTATATGCTTTACAGATTTTCGTAGATATGTAATCGCTACCATTTTAAGGGTTGAGTTTTGAAGAATTATGGTGAATTGTAAGATATCGTAGTTATCAATTGATAAAGTGTTACATACTATAAAAAGAACTTTAAAGCTGATTCAGCAATAAAAATAAGAGAGGATTGTTGCAATGCTATTCACGCAGTTGTAATTGATATATTGGTCAAAACAATTTAAGATGAAGACATATTAATTAATATCCACAAGCTTAATTATTACGATATCGGGAAGTATACAAATATAGACAAGAACCCATAAACATATTTTCCATGGCGCAATCATTAAATGACCCACCCAAACAAATTTCATATCTGTATTCTTATTGGTATCATCTAACTTCTACTACCAATATCAAAATTTTAACCTTCATGATACAGTTTTCATGGACCTTGTATGTTTATGAGACAACAAGCATAGGACCACAAATTTTGGAACCCGGGGCTCGATACCCCCTTGACTACTATATTGGGTAACAAAACATTTTGTTTGTATTGGATTAGAGGAAGAAAAATCTGAGAAAAAATGTTAATATTTATTTGGAAGATCTGATATCGGCATTCTGGCAATGGCTGGAGATGGCTATTACTCAATATATCATTAGAGTGGAAGAAGAAAACCCATATAATGTAGATGAAAGCTATTTGATGTATTTATTGATAGATCTGCTTGGAATATGTATGATAATTCATGATCTGGTCTTCAAGATAGTACGAAAAAACACGAAAAGCTGATTATTTTTTCGTGTTGTATATGACTAAAATTTACTCAGGTAAACGTCTCACTGTCTCAGAGCCTTTCAAAGGCAGGCCAGAAATGTTATATAAGAAAGATTCAGGGTCAAGTATAATTCTCTGACCGCAGAAATATTGAGCTACGTCGAAGCTGCAAGATCATGAATGTAATATTGTAAAATTAGTATTTCACATGATGAAGTATATTGCAGTAGATGTGAGAAGATTTGAAGAAATACAATAAACAATTAAAATTAAAATTAATAATATAAATATAAATAAAATTCTCATTCTCTTCTCTCCAATCTTCTTAAACTCAATCTTTAATCATTCCATTATTTAATCAATAAATAACTTGTTGTATTAATATATTAGAAAATCATTCTATTCCATCACCTCACCAATAACATTCCCTCATAATTAATTAACTTTATAATATAGATTCATATTGTATTTCAAATTGAATACAATCAATACATATAATTTAGTACATACAAAAATCTCTCGATCTTCAAATCTCATTGGAATTCTCAAGATTCCTATAAAGTTGAAAAAATATATAAATTATTAGTAGCAGCAATAGCAACACTCTTCTCCTGTGGATGCCATGATAAATGTAATATAGATTTCTTGAAATCAATATTGTTAAACTCTATTTTCTTGTATCCATTAATATCAATCATACCGTTCTTTCTCTTATTCAAGTTTCCCCCATTGAGTAAATTACTACCATTCGTATTTGATAATTTTTTAGACTTGAATGCTGACTTATCAGCTTGTAAGATGATTTCATTCTTGCTATCATTTGAATTAGCATTGGCAGGGTTTAAAACATCTTGATATATCATGAAATTATTATTATAAGATCCAGTTATAATTGAGTTGTCATCTCCACTGAAATTAACTTCGAATTTATCAAATATAGCATCATTTTCATAAGTATCACAAAGATTCTCACGTAATTGTTCATGTATGTTTATAGTGCGTAATGGTTTTTTCTCCATTTTGATATCCCATATTTTGACAGTCATATAATCTCTACTTATAATGTATTGTCCATTGTTACTGAACTTTATATCTGATATAGAACTTGTTATCTCAGTAAAGAAATTATGATTTGCAGGATCAATATACTCTTCAAAAATTTTAGAATGGGAATCACAAATTGAATTTTCTCTCATATCAGTTAATTTTATAGATCCCTTTGAGGATGAATATGCAAATAAGTTACAATGTTGTGGGTGGAATTCAGCACATGTGATAACTTCAGTTAATTCTTCCATATTTGCAGGTTTGATATCAACTATATTGAATGATTGATTAGATATCCCCAAGTTCCATAAATTTATACGTAAATCATCACAACTTATAAAAGTTTCATCATCTGAGTTAATGGAAATTGAATTGATATGGTATGCATGAGCGTTACTATAAATTTTTTTAGGTTGAGCACTTATTAATTTATCATGTAAAGTCATTCTTGGTAATTTCAAATTATTAATATTTAACCCACCAATTGGTTTTGTTCCTTCTGATAAGTTATTCTCAGCGACTAGTTTGATTTGTTTTTCAACAATCTTCCATAATTTTATAGTCTTATCATTTGTACTTAACAAATATAATACACCATTATTTGTCTTTAACCATTTTATCTTGTTAATTTTCTCTTCGATTTCCAATGACTTCAAATAATCAAATTCAGCATCGTGTGATTGAAATTCTGTGAAAAATTTATATTCACAGTTGCGTTTGTTATCATTTCTTTCAAAAAGGACAACTCTTCCACCTTTATCACCAGTGGCTAAATAATCACCGTTATGATTGAATTCAACAGTAGAGATGATATCAGCTTCGGTGATGTTTTCAATGTCGCCCTTGTCTCCAAAACACTGTGAGAATTTCCATGTGTCTTCCATGATTGTGTTGATTGTATTGATTGTATCAATTGACGTAATACCTAGTTATATCAATATATGATACAGGGCAATAATTCAATTATATTGTTGAATTCAGTTTCTAATTTCTTGAACGCTTATGTAATTGGAGGTGTCTGGGTTAATCTTACGTAATATAACACCGCATATTAGATAATAGAAATCTTTCAAAGCAAGCGACCACGTAATAGTAGGCAGTTGTTCTGTTATTTTTGGTATATAATAATGCCAAGTTCAAGGTGCAAAGTGCAAAGTATTTAGTGTGAACTTTGAAGTGCTCTTATTGCTCTTATCTCTGCATTAATCTGGATATATTTCAAAGATTTATTTTGAATATTGGAGAACTATCAACTTTTGACCTATAAATTATAAGGCATCTACATTCCCATCGTTCATAACCACTTATAGGGAAGGAAATTTATCAATATTTATTTATCAACCATTATAACATCTATGCTTTAACGATTATGATATACGCGTTTGATACGTATTCAAAATTGCAATATTCATAATTTGACAAAAGATTTCAATACAACTTTAGTTATAAAAGAGGATATATGCGTCCATTAGATTAGTTAAGGGCGATTCAGACGTTGTTAAGATTCGGCAACTAATCAATTATACTATGATCTGGACTATCACCATTCAAAGTATGAGGTGTATATTTTCTTCTCATTTTTAAGCAATTTAGTATTTGAGATGAAATCCTTGTAAAATAATGAATAGATCAACCTACAAACAAGAATAATAATAATAAAGAATATAAATTAAATTTTACATAATTTAAACTTTTTTAGCAGCATCAGTTGGGCTAACTTTCTTTTCACGAGAAAATCTTTGTCTTGAAGGTGGAGCTCTAATTCTTCTGTCTGATCTAGATCTAACTCTGACAATTCTGGCATGAATAGCACAAGAAATACAATAATGTAATTTATTATATAATTTTGGTAAAGCATATTCTTGGTAAACTGAAGCTTCAGATAAATCACGGACAGCAGCGGCTTCAACCATGTTTCTGATGGTAACACGTTTGATAGCTTTATCTTTTGGAACACATCTTGAACAATTGACACATCTGACTGGTTTGACGTGACCTCTACCTTTCTTATTTCTACCGTTGGAAGCTCTCTTTTTTGGCATATTGACTATATTTGTTAGTACCTTACTTTCCAATTAATAACAATGTATTGACTGTCCATATTCTTGATTATATATTAAGTGAACTTATAATCTGATAATAATTGTTTACTATATTTTGATTATTCCTAGTCTTTTCTTATCCATTATATTTAACACATCATTAACTTTATTCAATTCATTCACTCATTAAGTCACTTCATATTCATCAGTAATATCAATAATAGATCATCAATACAACGAGTAATCATTCACATACTTAATTATTGATTTATATTATACTATAAATTAAAAGTTAATAAAATCACTATATTTTTTATAAAACAGTATAATTCAATGAGGATTGAAAAACAGGTGTGGCAAACTCAATGTTTCTGTGTGAAAAATTAAATGGAGGAAATTCTCATTACTGAGTCATGGTTTTGAGCGATTGGAATTTTTTTACGTATTAAACAATGTAGGAGATGAGTGTCCTTACCCATTATTATGCAGAGGGACACAGTTTACCCCGCCGCTTAACTATGCAGTTCGCAGTAATTTTCAGAATAGCAGTCACAAAGTTGAGATCTGCATTTTTTGAATTTTGTAATTCAGTTTTAAATATTTTGTTCGCGGTATAATCACATGATCCATCACATGCTTCTCACATGATTTGTCATGTTACTTTTCACCTGATATGTCATGTGATCTATATTATATAATCAATATTTTTAACCAATAAAAACAAATTGGTTAAAACACAGTTTTTGAGTAATTTTCAATTAATCAAGTGAATTTGATAAAGTGAGATTAATTAAAGATTATTTCAGTTATAGATCAACTACTTCTTAACTAAAGGTATGTATATTATCGTGAAGTATATGTGCTATTCCCTAGTATTTGAATCGTGGATCTTGTCTCTTGTTTGATCGAAATTTGGGTGCATTTTCAATTGTTTACCAATCGGATTGAATCTATATCATATCGTATGATTATGAATATCCAATTTCCTAATTTGATTGACTTATTTATTCCATTCGTTTTTTCGAATATACTACTCATATTCATTGATTTGATCTGTCAATTGAACTCGACCAGATTTATGAATCTTAGATAGTCTCATAGATACCATCATATATCAAATCAATCAATACTAACCCTTTTCAAGATGTTTGTGTCAACAATTCGTTCATCTTTACGTACTACACGTCCTTCATTAGTTCAACCATCAAGATTTTTATCAACTACAAGATTAATCAAACAAGAAGAAAAGAAAGTTGTTAAAACTGCCTACACATTAGATGAAGTCTCAGGTCCAGAATCTTTAATTGGTCCTGGTGCTAAAGAAGGCACTGTTCCAACTGATTTAGAACAAGCTACTGGTTTAGAAAGATTGGAATTATTAGGTAAATTACAAGGTATTGAATTTTTCGATTTAAAACCTTTAGACAGTTCTAGAATTGGTACTATGAAGAATCCAATTGTTGTTGAATCTTATGATGATTATAGATACGTTGGTTGTACTGGCTCTCCATCTGGTTCTCATACTACTATGTGGTTGAAACCAACTGTTGAAAAAGTTGCTAGATGTTGGGAATGTGGTTCAGTTTATAGCATTAATCCTTTAGGTGTTCCTTCTGATGATCATCATCATTAAATTATATGACTTACTTTTTGTTTACCGTATCCTGCTTATACATTTTATACAATTTCTACATTCTAATATAACTATTTTATAAATATTAAGATTCATAGAGTATATAATTCTATCTAATTTTGTCTAGTTTCTTAAAAGTTTTTTATAATACTATCTAAATTCCATACTCCGCATGAATAGCCTTACCAAATCTTTCCAATCCAATAACTAATTGATCCAATGGAACGGCAGCATATGTACCTCTAAAGAAAATAGAGTTTTCGGTCTTTTCATCAACTGGTAATTCAGGTTGTGGTGGATTTGTGATACCATTAACTTTAAACCATGAGCCTGGAATCATCAAACATCCATATTCTAAAGCTTTTTCATAAATTGCATTTTCAACTTTCAACGGATCTGAGTTATATTTGGTGGTGAATTCTGGGTGTTTTGCAGCATCTATGTTAGTTATGAAAAACATACCTGCGACAGGTGGGACAAAGTGAACAACTTCTAATGGGAAATATTTATTAACTGCGTCAATGGCAACATCACGTTTTATAGTATACTCATGACGTAAACCAATTAACCAGTCCAAGTATCCTGATTGTCCCCAACGTGATAATGTTCCGTGCACCAAAGATTGAGTGAATCCAGATGGAGTTTGGATTGAGACTTCATGGAGTCTGATGTATCTTTCAACAAGTTTGGCTTGTCCAACAATCCATCCTAATCTAGTTCCTGGAGCTAAAACTTTTGAGAAAGAATCTAATCTAATAACTCTTCCTTCAACATCAATTGAGAGGAATGATGGGACCAATGCCTTGACAAATTCTTCGTGACTGTGGACACCTTTACCTTCTCTAGCTTTTAAATCAGTAGTATAAGTTTCCATCTGTAAGAAATAGTATGGTTCGTCTTCAATAATTAAGAAATCATGTTTTTGAGATATCTTATAGATTTCATGTCTTCTCTCTGCTGAAAGTGAAGATCCTGTTGGATTTTGACCTGTACAGATTGTGTATAATAATTTTGGCTTTTTACCAACCCAATTATCTAATTGTTTCTCTAAGGCACTTGGAATAATACCCTCATCATCCATTGGGACAGCAACTGTAGTAACACCTTGAGCATGTGCAGTCTCCAAAGCTGAACTGAAAGAATATTCTTCGACCAATATGGAATCACCACGTTCACAAAAAGTTCTTAATGTAGCATCCCATGATTGAGTGTTACCAACACTGGTGATAATATCCCAATCCTCATATTGTGGACGATGAATGATTTCAGTGTGCTCTTTCAAGAATTTAACTAATGGTGGATGACCCTCGGTGTGTCCATATTGTAATGATGCACTCAAAGGGATATCATTGAATTTGTTATCATCATCACTATTGATAAATTTGGCGACATCAACAACCGTGGTGTCTTCTTCAGTACCATGGATCTTAGCACCGATTCCATTAGCAAATGGAGGTTTAGGTGTAGAGGCAGTAACTTTGTCAAATGGGAAGTAATCAGCTAATGGAAGACCACCTCCTAAAAAAGTTATATTTGGTTTACCATAATATTTGAAAGCAGATTTTAATGGTGAAGATTTTCTAGATTTGGCTTCAGCGGATAATAAATGGGACAAGTCTTTGGATGTTGGTTTACTCATGGTAGAATATTATGGCTCGAATCTCGATTATCAACTTAATACGAGTATTCTTCGAAGGGTTGTTAGTCCTCTTTATATATGTGATCCAATCCACAATTTTCCACTTTTTTCAAATGAGTAATTCAGCTGTCTCACTTATCGGGGACGGGGTCGTGGCCACGTCTTGTCATTGTGCGACTCCTTAACAGAAACGGAACCCGACCCCGCCAAATGCCTCCTCCATCCGGGCGCTAATCCCAAAGAGTATCTCCTTGGTGGGTAACGGATGCCCACCCAGATTCCCTCCGTCCATATTACCCGCTCGTAGCGTATCTTTATATATATGTTTGAGCTACAGCCTACAGCCTACAAGATCTAATAATAATTGAACATGTTCCCATAACTTTTTTAAACTAAACAAACCCCATAACTTAATAACCTAGTAATTGTACTTGCACTTGTAAAATGAAAACATAAAAAATATTAATTATACATCTTTACTCGACTTTTCCCATGGCTTCTTTGATATTGAAAAATGTGAAAAAAGTAAAAGTAAATAGAATTGAAGATAAATATACTGTCTTTTCTTTCCTTTTGGTTCCTAGCTTTATCTTAGTTGCATGAATGCATCCAACAAAACTGATGGTGGGCCTTGTTCATTTTTATTCTTATCAAAAACATTCCAAAACCTCAATGTTTCATCTCCTGCTCCCGTAACTATTGTTTGACCATCTGGTGATAATGCTAAATATAATACTCTATATGTGTGGCCAGTTAAAGAAGCAACTTGTTGCATCGACGGATACTTCCAAACCATTATTTGGTTTCTAGAATAACCATGTGTTGATACAATTTCATTGGAGTTTTTTGACCAAACCAAATTGCAAACTTGAGATCCAGTATCAATATCATGAATCTTGGTGCCTGTAATGGTATTCCAAGTCTTGATAGTTTTGTCGGCTGTACCGCCACCAGAAGCCAATATACCTCTTTGATGAGGTGACCAGGCAATAGCTTTTACAGCTGCTATATGATCTTGAAACTTATACAATGGTTTCTCATTCAATCCATCCCAAACATATAATTTGTTATCGTTACCACCTGAGGCTAATTTATTTTCTTCAACATTCCATTTCAATCCACAGACTTCCTGTTTATGGTAATCTAATCTCTTCATGAAATGAGCAGAATCTCGCACATCCCTGTGTAGTATGGCACGATCCCTTGAACCACTGGTTAGGATGTGTTCATTCCAAGCTAAGGAACCAACTCTAAGACTATGACCAGTCATAGTTCTGGTACATTTACATGCGGCAGCATCCCAGATTTCAACTAATCCAGATTGAGTTCCAACAGCAATATGAGTACCAGAACCTATCCATGATATACTAGTGACCTTATCATCATTTCCCAAGTCACATAGTTTGTTAACTGAACCACTGGCGGCATCCCAGAGATATACACATGAGCCTAGACCAACACCTAAGATATCTTGTGATCCCCAATCAACTAGATTCAAATAAAAATCATCCAATAATTCAGGAGCATCTAGTACTCTATATGGAACTTTTGATATTGCTCTCGGTTTCTTTTGTGGTGACAATAGTAGTCTTTGAGAATCGGCTCTGACTGGAGATAACGAATATAATTCATTTTGTAAGTCTCTTGATGAACCAGGTCTACTTTTACTGGGTGATTGGAATGTGAATAAATTTGCGGCTTGCCTTGGTGTACTTGTCACATTAACATTATTATTTGCTGATGATCTTGGAGGTGTTCTTCTTAATGAATTTGAATTCGATGATTGGACATTGGAAGATGAAGATGAGTTCCCTGTTGTAGGTCGCGACCCAGCATTTGATTTTATTTGATTTAAATCATTTAGACTTGCAGTTGCCAATGGAACGTTATCACCAAATAGTTCTGCCTTTAATACCGTTGAAAAAGTTCTATTTGCTTCTTCTTCCCTTCTAAAATCCAATTCATTATCAGGGACCTTATTTGAGTTATAAGTTGAAACTACCTCATCATTTGTTAAACTAAATGCCGCCTGTAAATCCACACCTGTCCTATTAGGTATATATCTATCACTATAAATAGTTTTATTCCTTCTTCTTGGTGATGATGATTGTGGTGAGGATAATATGTCATTCAAGCGTCTAGAAGATTTGGAAGGGGTATTCGGCGTGATGTAGTGCTCTTTCTCCATTGTTGATATATATATATATTGATTAGAGGTGGTATATCTGAGTCTGTGGGTATGTGTATGATATATTTAAACTAATAGCGAATTTCTCTTAATGATGTTTGTTATTGGATGGTAAAAAGATGAATAACAAACATAAACAAAAACAAGACTTTAAAATGTGGGAGATAACAAGTTGATATATGGAAGCACAACCCTATACGTTGGCGAGCCCGTCAGTCGGCTTATATATAAGTGGCAAAGGAGATGGAATAGTTGATGTCCTGGACCTCTTGGTGTCAGCTCAATCTCTGTTTGTTTTATTTGTGTGGTCTGTTTTCAATTTGGCCTCAAAAGTTAAAACTTCGTGGTTTGAAGCGCTGCGGACGGCCGATGCGACGTTTGCACAGCACAAATTGGCAGACATCTTAGATCTAACATCTAACTATACAAAATTGAAATATTCCGACGTTCAGTGGGACATAGACTCACAGACTACACACTGGACTACAGAAGCGAGTGAAACTTTGAGATAGTCTTATATTCAGTCATCGTCTCGCGAATCGAGATGTAAGTCCAACTCTTGATCGTAGTCAATCGGTATTATGAAGGAATCCTCCACAGCGAATCCTCTCCCATCAGTATTTTCCTTGGAGATGATATCTATATATTCGTCTTCAGCATCTAATTGTCTCTGATTCAATTCTTCTTCTGGGACTATGTCAAATTCGTCTTCTTTTTCTTCATACTCTATATTTTCGTCGATTTCAACGAAATCTGGCGCTAATGCACTCCATTTCTGTGGATAATTCGTGGACCAAAGATATATAGTTCCACTATCTGATCCTGTAGCCGCTATAACGCATCTCTTAAAATCCCATGCAACATCACTGAGCTCCTCCTTCTGCCCTTCAAACGCTTTTATCAATGATCCGAAATTCGTTTCCCACATATATATATCTTGTGCTGATGCAAATGTTGAAGCTATTAAATACTCAGCATTATGATTGAATGATACAGAGTTCCACTGTAATCTATTGACCACATCTTGATACTTGTGTTGAATTTCAAAATCCCAATCTTTTGGCTCTTCATTTAACAAATCAGGTAGATCTATTTGTCTGATTATACGATCTGATGAATTGACAACCATCTTTCTTCCATTTGTTGATATCTTGATATGTTTGATATTTGAATTTGATATTTTCATTGAGTATACTGTTGTTAACGTTGCGACATCAATAACGTTGAGCCAGCCTTTATTGGTCCCTGTGAAAACGAGAGTACCATTTGGATTGAAGGTGGAAACTAAAGTCAAATGTTTTTCCTTTTTCTTCTTTGATGCGGGTTCATCAATCTCTTCTTGTTGTTGCAATGGAGTAGTCTCTAAGTACGATATCTTTGTATTTGTTGCATCTGTAAGATCTACTAACACAGGCTTATCCTCAAAGAGCGCAGCCGTGAATTTGAACTTGTCAAAAGGATGTAATTCAGATACCCATATCTGGCCATCAAATCTAACGGATCTTATGATCTCATTGGTAGATAGATCCCATAGATTACATTTCCAATCTCTAGACGCTGATAGAATATATCGCCCACACTTGGACCAACTTAAGGACTGGATAGACCTTGAGTGGTCTTTCAATATGGTCACTACCCCATTGGTTGTATCGAGATCGTATATGACAATTGAACCGTCAACAGTACCACTGGCCAAATAATCACCTTTGTTATTGAATTCGATGCAGACAGAACGACCGTGATTAAGCTCTTGACTAAGAGTTTCTGGGTATTCTTTCGCCACTGTGAACGGATCCAACAACGACAAGTTCATTTTCTTTTGACGTGATGTGATTGTTCTAGGATCTTCGTGGATAAGCTCAAGCTGCAATTTTTGGTGTTTCTAGATTTATGACGATGTTGTTTTTATTCTCTGGAATCTGGATCAAAAAAGTTCTGGGATTTATTTCGCGGCGTCGATGTTGACACTTCTGAGAAACACTCAACCTTTCAAGAATCAACTGTCCTCCAGCTAGGGCGCTTGACAATTATTTCCACTCCATTCAACTCTCCCCTTCAAGTTTGAGCGTTGGTGGCAGCAACATGAAATCGAGTCTGGTTTTGCTTTGTTTTGGGTACTTACTCGTGTTGACAAATGCATTTTACTTTTATTTAGAAGGTGGTGAACGCAAGTGTTTTTACAAAGATCTTTCTCAAGACAACTTGCTCATTGGTATGTATCTGATATTGTGAGATGGGATAGAGTACATTGTAACTAACTGGTAATTTAGGGAAATACAAGCTTCAAGTTTATGATTATAACGAAGACGCTTATCACAATCCTAATCAGGATATAGGTGTCCTAATTGACGTAGAGGAGACTTTTGATGACAATCACAGGGTAGTTCATCAGAAAGGTGTGGCAAATGGAGAATTCACTTTCAGCGCGTTAGAGGATGGTGAGCATAGAATATGTCTTACGCCAGCGGGTCTTGGTTACTTCTCAAAGTTGAAATCAAAGATAAACTTTGACTTGATGGTTGGTGACTCAAGTTTGATAGATTCAAAGAGTAGCAATAAAGTTCAATCATTATCTGATCAAGTCAACCGTCTTACTGATAAATTGGTTGATATAAGAAGAGAGCAAAAATTCATGAGAGAGCGAGAAGCTAGTTTTAGAGATCAGTCTGAATCAACCAACGAAAGAGTGGTCCGCTGGTCGGTTGTCCAATTGATTGTTTTGATTATCACCTGTCTCTGGCAACTTAGATATCTTCGCACTTTCTTTGTCAAGCAGAAAATTGTTTAGTTTCTCATTATTGGCTCATTCGCTTTGCTTTTTACTGTTTCCTCATTTATGGTCTTTTTTCTTTTGCTAGCTAGAATTTCATGCTTGCTTGAGTGGTTTCATGAATGTGTAGGAATCAAGATATAGTTTTGTTACTCTTAGCTAGATACATCACACATCTTATCAACAACAAACGACATATATTAAAAACGATTCATTCAGAAATACTAAAAACGTCTGATTATCACAAAAAAAAAACGTCACTATCCGCATATATATATATATATATATAACGCGGGCGCAGTGAGTCTTATATTATATATAATGTAATTCGCATATACTTTCGATTCACCCTTCTAATCTATATAACAATACGATATATTTTGACTATTATATATTTCATACAATTATTGGTCAATCAGCTACTACTTAACCTGCATATAATTAATGTATATTTCTCGCCTTTGGGCAGGCAGATTAATTAATTATACGATTTCTAGTCGTGAATTATTTGATCAGTAGCTTGTTAACTGTTATAATTTATTTATAATTTTTTCTTACAAGTTGCACTTTGTCATCACTCAATCTCGCAGATCAAATTTGAGCTGTAATTTTTGCTCGAGAATTGGAGAATTGGAGACTCAATTAAACCTCTTCAAAAAATAACAAATCTAATGTGGTTATGAGCGTGGCCTCAACATGGTTCTTAATAGAAAGCAGTATGAGCCCTGTTAGTGGTACAATTACAAGAATATATAAACGTCACCAAGTGCGAAAGTGCCACTTCAACCATAAACATATCAGAATCATTCCATTGTCGTGAATCAGTAGCAACTGGCTTAATGAAATAAATTTTAGGTAATCTCTAGTGAAATACCAAGATGGGTGTCATTGATGAGCATATTCTGCAAGCACAACTGTCTTCGTTTAATGATCAAGAGAGCATAAGAATACCATCGATTGAGGATCAGACTGGACTTTTAGAGGTGAATGATAGCAACATAAGTCTATCTAGTGGGGGCCATGAACTGCCTTCATTCTTGACTCAGGGAATCTTGTCTGGGCGTAACAGTTCAAGTAGCTCCTCAGCTTTTCAGCAGTCCACCATACATTCTTTCAGTTTTCCTTCACAATTACCCAGAAATACTAGGCTCGATAACAGATATTCAACTAGGGTAAGCCAGCTATTACAATATCACACAAATTTGGATCCACAGAAAGATTTGGAGATTTCAGCATCATGTTCATTGAGCAATATAGAGCCTTATGAAAACTCAGATTCATCCATATTCAAATGGTTGAAACTTAAGAAACTCTGCAATTATCTATACTCAGAAGAGGCCAAACTACTATATGGCGACCCTGTTTCAGTATCAGCCTCGGCATTGATATGTATTGGGACCTCCAAGGGATATACACTAATATTTGACTATCACCAAAATATCAACATCACACTAGGTAAAGATTCGGAGAGTATGGAATGCGGTAAAGTTCTGGTGGTGGCTTTATCTGCTGACCTGACATATGCTGCTTCTGGCCATGAAAGAGGAGATATATTTGTATGGGATCTTTCAAAACCGTTGAAGCCAATCTTACATATTTCGCCAATATCAGAAACTGATAGGTTTAAGAAGAAAATGGAAGGCCATATAATCAATGTACCAATAAACTATCTCAACTTTGTCGGAAATAGACACACCGCATTGATATCATCAGATATATCTGGATTGGTTTTCCATCATAATGGTTATAGAAATGTTTTAGGGTATCATGCAACAACTAGGAAAATTTTGGGTAAAAGTGACACACCTATAGAGGCCAATACTACCACAATTTTTGGATGTTCGATATTACCTCTAGGCTCGTCAGTCGAACTAAGCGATACGATGGGGATTATTGCTGTTATGACGCCCAATATTTTGGCTATAGTGTCTACTTCTCCAGCCTTGGTAACTCTATTTAAAACTGGAAAACCCAAATTGGCACAGGAGGAATTGGGAATTAGCGGATGTCTTGCATGGTTCCCGCTGGTTACATCCAAAGATACAAATACGAAAACATTATCTAAACTTGCTTACTGCTGGTGCAATATATTAACCATAATTGAAATGGAAATAATAGAGACACATGACCCTCACAAACCGAATTTCCAGTTCAAAAAAACAAAGAGATGGATAGGCCAAGAATCTTTCGTATCGATAAACTGGTTAAACAGCAAAGTTCTTGTTTTATTATCAGCTACGGAACAGATGATCGTCATAAATGAAAGTACTATGAGCATGGTATCTTATATCGATGTGATGTCCAAACATATATACCATAGGCCGTTGTATCCCAAAAATGTGTTCGATACAAATGCGAAGATATCGCAATTCTATGCAAATTCTGTGAAAGTATACAAAGGAAAACTTTTCATGTTAGGAAAATATGAGTGTTTTATTGGAAATTTAATAAATTGGGCTGATAAATTAATGAATTTGATCAACCGTGGAGATTATGTCGATGCGTTGGAACAGGCCAGGCAATACTATTCAGGTGAAGCTGATCTAATATTATCTAACTTACCACAAAATGATATTTCACGTCATTCACTAGTGTTGAATTATCTTATCGACATATTGAAAGCCTCCTTAACACATACATTTAAAGATTCATATGAGAGCACCATACATAAGAAAAATCAATTACTTAGAACATTAACCGTTTGCTTAAAAGTTTGTGTGGCCATAAAAGATGATACTCCCTTGGTATCTTTGGTGTATGAAACATTCGTGGAGAATGAAGAGCAAGGTTTATTCTTCGAAATGCTCGAGCCTTTGATTTTTAGAGGAGAAATTATTTGTTTACCACCAGATGTTTTGAAAGATATGGTTGAATATTATATATTGGAGAAGAGAGGGTTAATTCTTGAGGAATTGATTTGCTTGTTGGATATCAGGACAATTGACATTGATCTTACCACTCAGCTTTGCAAAAAGCATCATTTGAGAGATACATTAATCTATGTTTGGAATGTTATGATTCATGATTATATTAGCCCCTTAGCTGACTTCATAAAAGACATTTCTTTGTTGAGCAAAGGTTCTGCATCTGGTCTTTCGCCCAATGAAATAGAAAGATTGACTACTGAATGCTCTACAGTTTACAGTTACATTTCATATATTTTAACCGGACGACAATACCCCACTGAGAAATCGATAGCACCGGAAGAAGAAACGCCTGCTAAATTGAATATCTACTACTTTTTGTTCAAAGGTACATCATTGAGCTGGCCGCCAGAATCCCCACGATTATATATATCAGATAACCATGATCATGAACCAGCATTTCCTTATTTATATCTATTGTTGAAATTTGATTGCTTAGGGTTTTTATCAGCTTTGAATGAAGCATTTGAGGATCGTCTTTTAAATGACGATGATGGTATTGCCAATAATACAAAGCCATATGAAACAAGATTAAGTCGCCAGCATATTGTTGATGTCTTACTAGACCTATTCGAGTTGAATGATGATTTCTCAAACCGTGATCGCTGTGAGCTATCTATTTTCATCGGTAGAAACTATCCGAAATATTCACAATTCATCAGACTATCTGAATCCACTTTGAATCAGATCATTAAAAATTTATGTTCCTATTCTGACGAAGAGATAAAAGTTGATTGTGAATTAGCACTACAAAGTTTACTTTCAATTTATCATCTGCCCAATGTATCAGAATTATTGAGTTCTTTCCAAGCTGCAGGATTTTATGATATATTGTACAATATTCATAAATCTGAAGGAAGATATTCTAAAGTCTTGGAGATCTGGTTAGACAGGGCCCAGCACGCATCTGAAAATGGGAGACATAGTTTATCTATAATGCTTGATATGTGTTTACGCGAAACTAGAGATAACAGGACAGAGAGGGCGTCGGTTGAAAAATATATCTCCACGAATTATGAGATACTCTGCTCTCTAGATTGTGATTCATTTGTTTCCATAATTCATAACTATTGTCCAAATTTGCATAAAAATGTTTTAGGTTTTAAGAATTTATTTTTCCAATATAACTATTTGAAAAACTTGTTTGACTTAGTGAAAAAAAATGAGAACAGCTTATCACTCATTGACCAAAAATTTATTTTAATATATATTGAAAGGTTATGTGACTTTGATAAGGCATCAGTCTTTGATTTTGTCAAATTCTACAATGTCGCATTAGAACCGGACCAGACTACAGGAATCTGCAAAAAACTAAAGTCTTCTGGGTCAATTGATAGCCTTGTTTTATTGCTTGGGTCTCTTGATAAATACGAAGAGGCACTAGATGAGACTTCGAGTCACTTGAGTGAACTTGAGTCATATTTAATTGAATTATTGGAGAATGATGAGGACCCGAAAGGACAGCTTGAGCCAATAATAAATGAAATTTGGAAATACTTGAAGATAGCCATTAATTTATGTGAAAATGACAAAACTAAAGCAGATATATACCCAGGGACGGATTTGTATATCAATGAACAAATGTGGTTGAAATTGCTTATTCACAATGTTGATTTCCTCAAAGAAATTTCAAATTATTTACCAGATTCCCCCAATAGAAAACAGATATACATTTTCGAATTGAGTAAAAGATTGATTCAAGAATCCTTTTCCAACTTAATTGATTTCAGGGCGAAGGATCAATTTTCCATGGATAATAATTTATCATTTTTACGTATATTCACTCATTTTTTGAACAATTCATCATCTGGTGTAACAGACTTGGATGTTAGATCAATATTGGAAGAGTTATTTTTAGCGTATAGGCATGAAACAGAAATGCTCCAAGTGATCTTGAAGATTCTCAATGATAATATTTTCAAGGAGATGGAATTATTATATAGTAAGAAACTACATGGTTGGACTATCCGTAAAGATTGTGCTTCTTGTGGAAAGAGGATATGGGGTAAAGGAATCTCTCAGGAAAACTATTCAGCTTGGGAAGACAAAAGAAAAGCCAACATATTGAATGTTCGCAAAACGGATAGTTTATTTGGTAAGCAATATGATGAGAATTCGTATAAAAAATGTGAGTTAGTGATGTTTGATTGTCACCATGGGTACCATAAGACATGTCTAACCAACTTTGGTGTTAAAGAGTTGAAATGTGTATTATGCGCAGAATTATGAATATTGATATGACTTATTGAATAATTGTAGAATCTGTAAATATTATGCCATACTTATTAACTTACGAATCAAGCTAAAAAAGCCAAAATATATTGAGTCTTTATTAACCAACACATTACATATCTCAATTCAAATTATCTATAAATATAATATATCTATTATAGACGTTTGAAGTAAAAAGTATCAAAAAAAAAGTTACAAAAAAAAACTATAAAACCCAGCAAATTAAAAAATTTCAATGTCAAACCCAATGTTACATAATAGGATCATTAAAACATAACAAAGACAATACCAGCCATGAATGATGTTGATAATAATATAGTCATTGAGATTTCACCAACTGAACCAAAAGTTCTAGCAGCTGATGATTTTGCAGAAGCGGTGGAGCTTGATGAAGATGATGAACTCGATTTAGAGGATGAACCTGATTTGGAAGAACTACCACTTGAAGAACCGGAACCGGAACTTGAACCAGAACTAGAATCAGTAGAAGAACCACCTAAAGCAGTAGCTGAGACTGATCCAGTGCCAGCAGTACCAGCACTTGATAAGATTGAAGAACAAGTGGAAGCAGTTGAAGCTGTGGTCAATTTAGCAGAACCTGAGAATGAACAAGCAGATTTACTAGAACCATTTTCAAGATAGTATAAGTTAAGAATAAAGGACATTTGATCTTTTGATGCACAATAAGAGTAAGCACCATATTTACCAGTGGTACCGTTACCGTTAATACCATCACATGAAACTTCATCACAAACATAAGCGTATAAGTCAGCATAATCACTTTCATCAACACTGCTGGAAACAACACAAGATAAAGAAGCAGCCATACAGTTACAAACATCTTCATTTGGAGAAGGTGGTAAATTGGTAGAAGCCTTCCAGTCTGAATATTCAGTTCCACAAGCTAAAGTAGCAGTAGTTGAAGCAGTGTAGGAATCAGAGTTGGCAGAAGATGGAGTAACAGCAGCAATTTCAGATGAGTAATAAGCAAAATCAGCTAAAGTGGAAACGGAGCTACCATCAATAGAGACTAAACCATAGTCATTTGCTTCTTGGAAATACATGTAGACGATACCACCTGACCAAACATCAGTCATTTCATCACTGTATAAAGTAGCAACTTCAGTGAATTTTCTTGGTTGAACAGCATTACAACCGTATTCTGAGAAGAAGGCTGGAACAGTAATATTAGCAATTTCTTCAGTTCTAGCTTCATAACCTGAAGTTTGGAAAGTTGAAGTACCACACCATTCGTACATGTTAATACCATAGAAATCAGCTCTGACTTCGTCATCACCACAAGCAAAATAGTCAGTTAAAGCAACTCTGATATCAGAATCATCATTTGATGAATAACCAACTGGAATCGATCTGTATTTTTGGTTAGCAATATAGGCTTTGGTATCTCTAATAGCAGCTTTAACAAAAGCAGAAGCATCAGTATTAGTATCATCGTTAGTAACCTCATTACCAGCGAAAAAACCTAAAACATTTGTGTAATTTTGGAATAAATCGACAACATCAGTATATCTGTTGTATAATTCTAAATCCCAAGATGGATCAGATCTATCAATGGATAAATCAGGTTGAGATAAATCAGCAATAACGTAAATACCAGCGTCGTTCAACTGAGACATACAAGAAGTATGGTCTAAAGAGGTGTTAACAGCGTAAACACGAATAACATTGGTACTCAATTTCTGTAAGTATGGAATATCTCTAGCACAGGCATCAGCATCAGCTAAAGGATCGACGAAGGCAGAATCTGAAGAGTTGGCTGTGTTTTGTTGATAAGCAACACCTTTAATATAAAATTGGGAACCATTATTTGAATAAAAGAAATGTTTTCCAACAATCTCAATTGCTGGTAAATCGTCAGCGTTGACAGAAGTGAAAAACGAAGCAGCAGCTATAGCAGTAGAAACGAATGATTTTAATAACATCTTTAAAGGTGCTGAATCAACGTGAGATGGTTATCAAGGACTATAACTGACTTTATAAAGGAATCAGAAACCACAAAAGTTGGATTTTGGAAGAGATTTGATCCTATATATAGAAACCAGACATTTCCAATTGCCCATTTCCCGTTTCCAAATTCCAGAGAATCGGCAGTGCCGACCGTGTTTGATTTCTATTTGTTGTTTTGGGCAATTTCTCACAGCAGAAACGGGACAAATTGGTAAACAAAGTTGGTCGACTGACCCTCGGCAACGCCACAGATGATTCGATAAATTACCTAATGGGGATATTAGTGGTGAACAAGCCCATCTGATTTTGCAGAGACTCTTTGTGGGAGTCGCATAATTCAGCATAATTCAGCATAATGTCACTGTAGTTACTTACGGTTATGAGTTGTCGGAGATGGATTTTAGTTTTGAGTCTTCACTTCAATTTTGAAGTAGAATTTTACATAGTTATTTATACTTACATGCACATTCAATCAGTGGTGGGAACAAGCAGAGAATCAATGCTACACCGTAGTGGTCATTGGTAAGTTGTATCTGATAACATTGTAAGTTGCAATTTTCAGCCGTTCGGCTCAAGAATCAGGTCAAGAGATCTGATTTGGTTTGGAGAACCAGGTTATACAGCCTACAGGTGATTACAATTTACAAAGCTCGCGACTCGAGTCTCTCCTAAATTCGAATCGAGACTCGTGCGTAAGCCTTGTAACTTGTAACTTGTAACTTGTAACTTGAATACCTAGGAGCTGAGTTGTACTACTTGGAACTTGGAACTTGGAGTCTTAGATTGTACCTCGTTACCTCGTTATATTAGAGCCTATGTTGTAGGCTATAGTCAGACATTCACGGTTCAAGATACTCATCAATCCGACGGTATGATTCACTGGTCACTGGTCAGTATTCACTCTTGACTCTTAAGTCTTCAAGAAGAAGTTGAGCGCCAACCAAGTTGCAACTTTTAATTAGTAGTGATTCGTTAATCAGGTTTACGTACTGTTTGATTCATCAAGCGATATTACTAGCATGTACGAGATGGCATTTGGAATCCGCGATTACGTTTAAATTTTAATGTTCATCCAAAATTCAATTCCAGTCAAGACTCAAGACTCAAGACTCAAAAGTCAAAACAAATTCAACTTGCTGGCAGTTTAAAAGCCTTGTAAATTGTAATTGTTCCACTTCAAGTAATTAGAAATAATAAGAAGTTGCGAAGAACGGTAGTATAGTACACGTAAACTACATAGACAATCCCATTCTTTTGAGTGATCTTGACTCTTATATTAATCCCTTGTCGACTCGATTGTCAATACTAAATAGTAAATAGCCAAGTACTCAAGTCTGTCAGCTGAGCCATCAACATTCTACTATATCCTGCCACTTGGAATGGATTATGGTGAGTCTCGTGAGTCGTGAGCTAGAAACCAGTGAGTCGTTGTACTATGGCACTACAAAAGCGTTATAGACTACGTACATAGTACGTATATATTATTATAATTTATATCCGCGACCTATGTAAATTGAGAATGGAAGCTTGAATCGTCCCGAGACCCGTGTTCCGTCGACCGGTGTCAGAGTTGGAACGGGAGTTATGGGTCATGGGCCCATGGCCTCACCGTCCTCATAGTCTAGTGTTTAGTATATATGTTACCCAATATCCTACTGGATATCAGGGGAATAGTATTATAGAGGTCATCGGATATAGGATACACTTGTAGTTCCAAGTGTCAGTGCCAGTGGCTAGTAGCTACGCGATAAGCTGATTATACATCTATAACTAGAAACAGAGCTCCTAATTGGATGCAAAATAAAAGTGAAATAATGGTTCAACCAGATCGTACGTATACTTAATAGAAATACGATTTAAATATAATAGATATCTGAATTATCACATTTACAAGTCAATGGTCGCATACGTTATTCACTGTCCAGGTCCCGATCCTCCAGCCTACCGCCAACTCCAAGCTAAGAATTGAAGTGTGCACTGTACAATGTGTTAGCCTCGCTTGGGTCGATAGGGAGGTAACGCACAAGTTATATACAGTGAAAGTTGACTGAGTATCAAATGTATTTCTGCCAAAACTTAACTGTATTGAAAGCTGTATATAATCCTATCTAAATCTCTCTTTTGGTATGAGGGAAATTCCTTCTCTTATATTCTATATTTCCCTATTTCATCTTCGGTAACATTGCTATCACATGTTATATCTATGGAACAATCGGATAACACTGGATGGATAATTATGTGCCTGGCCATTTGTGGTATCCTTAATGTCGAAGCATAACCTTAATTCCTCAATGTTATTCCCAATTCTGTAAAGATGGTTTTGTCTTGTTTCCTAATTAGGCAATCAACCTTGTTTGGATCTCTGTGGCCTAACACAATGTACATACTACATACTACAGTGTGTTAAGCTACAGGGATCCTAACCATATAGACTTCCCAATTAGGTATACATATATATTTGTTCAGTAATTGTCATTTGAATCGATATTTCTGCAATTAGCAGGCCCTCAACCAACTAATCGTATCAATGGTGGTGATCATTTATGACCATATATATATAGCTAGTTAATTATATGCGTAACATTGTAGCCTTAAAATATGATTAGTACTTTCTTTCAAACTCGCATTCCACCTTTGCCCTTCCTTCTTGAATTACAAGACTCACATATGTATTTCCACTATATGTCAGCTATCTCAAACGGTTCTTCATTTTTTGAAATACAAATTTGGCCGTTTTCTAGTCTTCATTTTGTCCAGTTTGCAACTATTTTTTTTCACAATTTAAAGTTTCAGAACGCATGTGCGACGCAGGTCTATTTGGCCGGTTTCGAATTTGCAAGTTACAACTTACCACAAACCTTCTGTTGAACCTCATTTCAACAAATGATCAAGTTCATCCAATGATAATTATCCCGGGTGCAATACTCATGGCCAAGATTTAAGAGTCAAAACTTAAAAGTATCTGAAGTTATAAAGTAAATCTCGGTTCTCCCGAGGGAAGAGCCGACAACTGTAACTTGATACTTCAACTTTTTGCAGCATATATCATTTAACTATAATAAATCTTGCTGAAAGTTATTGGTCACAGTTAGACTCAAAGTTAAAATGGGTGCAAATATAGTTTGACTGAAGATCATATAAACTTTAAGCAAGTATAAACATTTGTTGATTCTTAGATATTCTGATTGATGGAAGATAATCTACTTATTCATCTTCATTATCAGACCTTATTTTCTTCGTCATGCAATGGAATATGGGTTCTATACTGTTACATGTATTGATCATCATCTTGAGTTACTTATATCATGAGTCAAAGACGTTTACAAGAGAGTTAACTCAATTCCTGTGATCAAATCATCGAATTACATCCAAATTCTTATTTCTGCAGCCTCGATTCAAACTGCTTCAAGTTGATTTCAACTAAAAACTATGTCCTTTATATATTGTTTATAACCTCGCCAAAATTATATGAGCCACTCTCATACATATCTTCCTGATCAAATTACTCACTCTCAATAGAAACCATATTTTAAATATCACTTCAATAAAAATGCAAGCATGATCTCCTTGATCAGCTACATTCACTCTGCACGGCAACCTAGAGACAGACACCATCTTCTGGGCCACTGGCCATTCTGAATCTTTGCTTCCCAATTTCCCTGTGTAATGTAGTGACAGACAACAGGCTCAGTTCTGATTCTGATTCTTTAAGCACAGACTACCAAATATATTTTGGGATCTAGAGACTTTCGGACACCCCATGTCCCGAACCCTCAATAGCTATTTCCAACATCAGATGTCATCCTCCGTTCCGATTCCCGAGAGACTTGCCAATGGCTAGATGTCTAAACTCAGGTCTATTACTATAACATACCTAGCTACTACCATGATATGTGTTCTATGAGGTTTAAATACTCTAGATCACGCTCTGCAGAATAGCCAGTATAAGTTGTCGACTTTACAAGTACTTATCATCGGTTAGCTGACCAATTATATTATGAAAAGCAATTGCATTAAAAGGGTTGCAAATTTAATTGATAATGTATAAATATGCTTGAAAATTAAACTATATTTTACAACAAATCTTTTTTCTGAATTTAATTTTCATGATTTTTCCCCATTAAAATTCAATTTTTAGACCGTAAAATCACTAATAAATTAACCGCATAGTTGCCAATTAATCTCACTATTCCTAAATAAAGTGGAAGAATATGGTAGAAAGACCACTGAACAGTGTAATTTATTATATAATTATTAATATCCATATTTTATGTGATGCGAACTTTAAAGGGATGCGCTGCTATGATCTGTTTGATGACTCCCCTTTTGTACTGATCATTGTCTTCGCAAAGATGCTAAAATGTAAATATTTTAATATACTTCAATAAACAATCCCATCTTGATTGATACATTTTAAGCAAGCTGCCAGAAGGGATTTGGAAAAAAACTGGAAGCTAGAATCAAGAAAGTCTGACCCCATCCAGTGGTCTTAAACCTAATAAACAAAAGCTTTCGATATAGAAAATATTTAAAAATGGATATTTCGATGGCCAATTTTTATACTCTGAAGATCAAGAACAAAGTGATCAGAAAGACCTTCATACAATGATGGCGATTACATTATTTAGCGCTAACTATAAACACAAAAAACAAAGTCAGAGTTGTTCTATTCCCCGAATCACCTGAACGATTAACTACCTGATCCATATGATAGATCGTAAATATGCTATATATCTAGTCAGAATACTTTGTAGGGCGTATATACAGTGGACATATTAAAAGCCAGCTGGTGGCCCATCTTGGTTCTGGACTCTATCCTTCGACTCTTCTATATTAACTCTCAATATTCAGCTTTAAATTATTTGCAATAAATGCTAGTCGTCACAGTGAGGTAAGCGGGTTCTTTGAATCTTCTTTTAAAAGGCAAAGTATGGTTGAAGAAATTCTGTGAGGTGACCCTAGAAACACTGCCCTTGAAGGTGGTACCAAGATTCTAAATTGGTACAGATGTAATGAATTATTGCAGCAGACACTGCTTGTTGATTTAACTCTATAAAATCGATTTTGATATTTGACCGATTATATTTTGGATTTGACCATTTTGTTAGCAAATCCCATATAAAATTTGACCATTTTGAAAATCGACTTGACCATTTCGAAATGGCTGCAATTCGGGAAACTCGCAACTTCAAATTCAATTTAATACTACTTTTCCATAGTATTTTAATGGATCTAAGTACTGGATTGTGTCAAGAATTGGCTGTTATATAATAATAGGTGTGCTCATTTAGTAATTTTGCAATACTGAGAGACTTTTTTTGAACTTTTTTGAATAAAATTAAGTTTACTATCTTTAATTATATCAAATGTTTTTTTTTTTTTATTAATCATAGAAAAATCAATAAAAAATTAAAAAATTAAAAATATAGCAGATCTAAAAAAGCTGTCATATATATGAGGATAGCAGTTTAAATTAGACAGTACTAGAGGTTTCCAAATATATATTAAAGGCCTTTTTCAGCATAAAAAGCACTAAATTTAAGTCTGAGGAATCAGGATTACAACGTTAAACGATAGCGATACCACAAAACACAAATTGAACAAGGCTTCACATAATGGAAACGGGAAAGAAGATATATCAATGGGTTTTCAGCATCAAAATACAGCTACTACTGGCAATTGTAGCTATAATAGTAATTTCCCACTCAAAAGAATGAGTTTGATTTTGCAGCTTTTGTCATATAAACCCGATAAAATTGGCAGATTTCCTGTTTTTAAAGTGTTTATTTGAATTATTTTGAATAGTATCCGGATTACAGAATATATAAATCGATCCAAGATTTTTGGCTACTTATCACAATTACACACTAAATACATTTTAAATTGAGATATAGGCTCATGAGTAAGGTTTACATATTATTTCCCAATTTCATGAGTATTGCTTCATTCTTTGGGGAGATATACCATCTTTCATCTCAAGAATACAAATGTCAGCGAAAAAAAATTCAAAAATTCAAAATCTAAGTGAGTCGCATCAAACATTTGTTTGTTTATTTTGAAATTATATATACTACAAAAAAGAGGTATAACAATATAACAAACACAATTCTCTTGAAAAATGAGTATTCAGCTTTCTAAAAACAGGTATAGTGATATATTAGGGAATTAATAAACAACCTATCCAAGTTTTAGGATCATATCTTCAAAAGTGAAGTAGAAATCATAGCCTTTTAAAAGCCGTCCGCAAGATATACGCGATCTGAAAAAAAGTAAACAACGAAAAATCGAAATACTGCGATTTGATAGACCGAAACCGAAAATTGGCTGAAAAACTATAAAAGAACCCAGTTCCCACTTTTTCTTTTTTTTTTCTGCTTTCTTATTATTCTTCTTCTTCTTCAAACATTTCTTAATTCATATAAGTATTCAAGAGATGACTTTACCTTTATCATCTTAGGACATCTACTAGGAACATGCTTTAATATCTAATGACTAGATAGTTTAATGCTTCTATCATTATCAATACTAACAAGTGTATTTTCAATTGTTTACATTTTCTTCTGAATCAAATACTAACAAAACAGATATCCACTTCACTTTATTTGCTTTAATCCTAGTTATCCTTTCCTTTTCTTCGGTCATTCCATTACTTGATCTCATTTCTCCTTTGGTATTGCTGTTTTAGATATATCATTCAATGTCCTGATGGTGGTTGGTCTTTCTTGTACGGTGTCATGATTATGGTTGCAATTGCTCCTGTTAACTTTGTTTAAAGGTGTTGACTGGTCTATCTCTAGTCTGCTACTATCTTTGCTATGTTACCTACTTGGCTAATAGCTATTATCTATCTATTTATGTATGTATAAATATCTGAAAATAAATGCTATCCAAAAAATAATATTTCCTGTATTTTAATCCCAATTAATTCCCGATAAGAAATCCTGATTTGAGAGCTTGAACTATTCTGTTTTATGTGCAGGTCAAATGGTTTGTTATGTGCAGGATATATTCGAGGCTAAATATGGGTTGCAATCCAGATGACACGTGCATTTACACGTGATATATATTTATGTGCAGGATGTTCGAGCCGTTCGCAAGGCCACGCACCGTCATGCAAGGCCACTCTCGAACTTGGTCCCAATTAGGGCATTGCGAGAATTACTGGTGTAATAATTATATTAATTAATTTAAATATATAATTAAATGATTATATATACGACGTCCAGCTCTTCAAATTTGATCATATAATATATTTAATAATTATAATATATTAATTAATTAATTATAAATCGATCATTAATGCAATTAATATATTAATTAATTAATTATAAATCGATCATTAATGCAATTAATATATAATATATGATCATGAATTATATATATATAATTACCTACAGTCCATATTGTGCACCAGCTAATTATATAATTATTTAAATATAATCCCATAATACATATTGAATTAATTGATTAATTGCATGCGACGTAGCTCATCAAAAGACGTACCAATTGATGTAACAGCTGTAAATTTGGGTGAAATTTATAACAAAATAATTAATAAAAGACGTAAGATTCATTTAAAATATAAATTATGGTTATTCTACGTCTGTAGTAATTATAAAATTATCTACTCCGAATATATATAAGGCTTTTGTGTTCGATCAGAAGCCTTGATCAGAGCTCTTTTTATCATATCAGTATCGTTCTCTAGCTTTTCAATTAATGATACTAAATTAGCAAGTCTCCCAAAACAAAAGATAAAAAAGCTGATAATATTGATAGTGACCAAACATTTCAATTGTTTGAGATGAAAGTAACAACTATCTTATTGGTAGAACCACAATATCAGAAAGCTGAAACCTCTTAAATGATACAATGCCATACTATCTGTACCATAGGTCAACGGGAGGCCATCTGACACAATTATATTCCACTCTATAATCAGTATCTTCATATCCAATCATTCTTATAGCTGGTTACATATCCAATATACTCACTGCTTTAAATGAACGTTACTAAAATTCGAGATATACAGTACGTAGGTCATGTCATAATCCAGCAGCTCTATTATATTAAGTAATATGACTGTTAAACCCATTAATTATTAACGATGAATCATGACCATCATATAATGATTAGTTAATCGGAGCTTAGCTAGTATATTATATATACCGAACTTATGCTTGTCTAATTAATGTTTGCAATCCCACTTGAGCAAATATATATTGATCAATCGAACTGGATAACATCAAGATTGTAGAGAATATCTCCACTTTGAACATTTTGCAACCACTTTAACTTGGGGCTCAACTATTATTAGTAACTCCGACCCGAAACCTGGGAAGTTGAGTAAAACAAAACAGGGAAAAGTTAGGAAACTGAGTTAGGGTTCTCGGTTCCACCCTCGAGAGTCGGAATTGAGCTGCTGCAACATTTTTTTGGGGCTAAAATTGAACAAACAGTTAACATCAATTTTCAGCTTATATGCGAATTCTCGCAAGATATTTGTTCTCGGGTGAGGCTGCGAGGCACACTATGGATGGGGAACACTGCTCATATCACTCGTACTCGTGAGAGCCTGGTGAGTTAAGGCTATATTATTTGTCTAGACCTACATATCCTACAGCCTATATTCCGGCAATTGGTGTACTTAGTAATGTAAATATTGAATCACTGAAGAGCTCATATCCTATCATATAGTAGTCTTCTACTAGTCTAGGCGCTCAAGTGATGCCATTTTTCATGAGTCAGATCACTATGTCATGTAACTGTGTTCAATGGTGAAATAGATCAGCATATTATAAGGTACATTTAATATATAAAGCCCAACTAGTATCATTTTTATTTTACACCAATATTGGTATGCCGATCCAAATAAAGCAGTCAAGACTTGGTTATTGGTTTAAATGTCACAACTATAGGTGTGTTTCTCAAAACTGTTAAAGGAGCATTGTCTGGCCCTGTATCATTATTAAATTGATACTTTGGTTGTATCAATGGCAAATAAGAAGCTGGAATAGTGGTTCTTATATCAGGAGCTAGATGGCTTGCAACAATCGGTATGCCAATAATGCTAGCTAAGAGTACCATTATGAAAAAGTATAGCACGAAATATTTGAATATCATCAAATTTCTTTTCCTCTTATGCCTCTTTGATAATATTGGTGCTCTAAAATGACGGTTAGATTTCAGCCAAAATAACATCTTTGAATGCCATCTATCCATGAACGGAACAAATAAAAATGGAGTCAAACAAAAAAGAAAAAAATGGCCTAAAAGAAAATCAACAACGAAAAAGTGCTGTTCCCCAATTTTTACGAATAGTTCTCTCAAAGGTTGAGTAAGAGAATACCAACCTAGCTCGGTAAACCAAAATCCAGACCACCAAGCTCTATTAGTAGCATCACTTTTCAATTCACGTGTAAGCAACGTGATTGTACCTAATTTGAATATCACTCTTTGGCAACTCATTGAACAGATAAAACATAATGCAGCTCTAGTGAAGTTCCAGCCTTCCATGAAAAATATCAATTCGAAATTCACAACGTTCAAAATAATTGATAAAGCGTGAGCGAATATAGCTATCGTTGTGGAAACACGAGAGCAGCAACATGAGAAAATGGGCCCCATAATCACCGAAACTGGAAATAAAAGTATCAATATGACGAAATTAGCCACAATAGGAAAAGCAATGGCAATACACAATCTTAGTATAGGATCCATAGGTTCATGTTGCTTTACACCGTTTTGAGCATTGATGAACAAATATGCTATGAATACACAAAATGAACCCAAAAAAGGAATGACAACTTCATCAAGGAAAACATTCAAATAAGGCGGGCGTTGTGTTGAAACATGGTTGTACTCTTTTTTTTCGTCACCAAGAATTTTTCTTTTGAACCCAGTCAATCTTGATCTTCTGTTGCGAACAAATCCAACCCAAGAATTTTGATGCCATTTGGAATTTCCTCTTGTCAACCATCGAATGTAGTCTCTATAATCCAAGAAAAAATCAGACCAGGCAAATTGATGTGGGTTGAAAATATATGGAGCTAAACACATGGATACTAGGGTAATCCAAAACCACAATAAGGCCGGCAGCCACATAGAAATTGAAGCGAATATGATCATGAGGAGTAGCCTGGAACCTGAGTACATCGAGGTATTCGCATATCTCGAATATAAAATGGAAAAAGGAATACGGGAAGTAGCGAATCCTCTTCCCGTTGAGATATAACGAGCCCCACCGAATGTTATATCGCTCTTCAATGCATTGGAATATATTTGACAAACAAAAACCTCAAACAAAGGAGCCATAGAAAGAAAATGACATATCATTCTGCTAAGTGCTTTCCAAAGTCCCCTTTCTGAAAGTTCATGGACAACCAAGGGAACGAACGAAATAAAGAAGCAGATGGAGACTGATAAAACAAATCTAGTAACCCAATTAAGAACTGGCTGCAAGTTGTAACACCCTAAAGGGAGTTGTAAATCAGTAAAAGGGATGTTCTTGTCATATTGACAAATAATAGACTCGTGGGCCAATGAACCAAGATTTACCAAAACCAACATAAATAGATGAACCGACAATATAATGAAAAGGTTATTGATGTGAAATCCAGGATGTGCATAATAAAAAGACAAGAATCTGTCTAATGGTAATTGAGTACCCAAATAATAGTATTCCCTAGAAAGCATCTGTTCGCCCATACCAGCCCCAATCTTAGTTGTGAAATTTAAAATAGACCCAAACCCCAAATCACGACCTTTCCCACATTGAAAGTAATCACAATGTTTTATTCTGCCACCACGTAAAAGAGCATTCATTCCAGCATATATGTCTTCATTAAGATGTAATCCCTTTTGCGCTTTTGAAATACCTCCTCTCGTTGTCATAAAAATACCATTCAAAAAATCTGGATGTCCATAGTGTAATTTTCCTCCAATCTCTGCTAAGGTCCGCGAAAACAATGTCCCAAATGTTTGTTCTTTCCCTGCAGCAACATCACCCAAAACACCCGAGTTTTCGGAAAAAATATATTCTCTAGCGCCCACGATTGCAACAGGATCATGCCCTTTATATAATATACCGGGGACATATGGTGGCGCAGGGTCATGTTCATACTCCTCAAACTCAGCTAAAATTGATCTGATCTTTAAGCATTCTTCTAGATAGTTATCCTGGTTGGCATCAATCACTTGGATATATTCTCCCCTATAAAAAATTAGGGCATGATTTTGATTATCGGATTTACCATCACCAAGAATCGGGTTACCAGAAAGCTTTATTCTATACTTATTAAGATATTTTCCGTCTTCATCCTTTTCCTTGAGATTAAGAAGATTGGAATAATATGTTATTTCTTCTCCAATTTGAACTTCTTCCAAATAAGCAACATCAATATCATTGTAAGCCTTAAACAAATACTCCGCATCTTCCATCTCATCAGAAGAAAACTTCTGGTATCTTTGCATTGAAACCAATAAGTGGAACTTCCTTTGAGCAAGAAGTCTCAATTCGTTATCAACTTCAGCTGGTGTAGTACCATATTTTTGCAACATTTCTGGGTTTTCGACTCTATGTAATAATTTGATGGCCCGCTGATAGTTCATGAACCCAGAAATAGTACGGTATAGAGTTTGAGTTCTCAATGAAGCCCATATACGAGTTCTCAAAGTATATTCAGGTGCAGAGCTTTTGAATCCAATACAGTAGTAAGGCAAGTCATCAATTTTTGTTTTTAATAAGTCATCACCATCTGCAATAGGTCCGTCAGCTCGCTTCCCTCCGGAAGAAGCACACGCTAAAATCTTGGTATCTTTCACAAAACAATCCCATTCAATTGGGTGGAGCTGTTTTAGATACTCTAGCAATGACACTTTAGAATCCTTATCCTCCTTGATAACTTCTTTCAACTTTAATAAAATCTTCTCTGAGTAATGAGGAATAAGAACAGTAAAAGTTGGCATCGATTCAGTCGCTGTTGGTTCTGGAAGAGGAGTAGAGAGTGACTGTGCGAAAAATGATATCCGCCTCTCAGCCTCTGACTCTGGTAAGAAGAAATCAGACAATGTCATTGAACTATCATCTTGAAACACAAAAAATAAAGGAGATTTTATGAACGATGTTCCCGGAGAATCTGACTTCTGCTCGTATATGAGATTTCTGACATGATCTACCGATAATAGATGCTCCCTATACATAGAAATGACAATAGCATTCCAGATTTGAGAAATCAATAGTTTTGGCTTCACTTTTGAATCTGACTCGGCTGTAAATAGCACCTTTGAATATATTCTTTTTGGAAGCCTAGTGAAAATATTTCTCCAAGGAGATAAGATTGATATACCCAAGACAAATGATAGTCCAACTGAGAAAATGCAGTTGCAAATGATGTACCATAAGTACGTGTCTAGGAAAAAAAGAACCAAATCAGTGATTACCATGAGAAGCAAAGTGAATCTAGCTTGCTGTCGGCATAAAATAGAACCCAAATACTTATCACCAACGCAACGTGTCATTTCCATTATAGATAAATTTCGGATTGGATCACGTAAAGACAATGTCAAGAAAAAATATGATTCCGAGAATTTGGCTGCGAATACACAGACCCATAATGTGTAGGAGAGGACCTTACCTTTACCATTGAGTTTTGGAAATGATGCAGTAAACGTTTGTGAAGCTGCATATTTTTTTGATATCTTGAAAGGTATATGGAATAGTTTCCCGCTAGGTTGGAAAGCGAGATATACGAAAGTGACCACAGAGATAATAAATTGAACAATGGAGACAATCAAAGCCGGTTGTGAGTAAGCATCTAGGGGAAAAAATCCGAGAACATAAATGGAAGGGCAAAAGTTCACCAATGTTATAAGGATCAATATCAACAATCTT
This sequence comes from Cephaloascus albidus, assembly GCA_030575015.1. NCBI lineage: Eukaryota > Fungi > Ascomycota > Pichiomycetes > Serinales > Cephaloascaceae > Cephaloascus > Cephaloascus albidus. Next base: position 34,498 of record JAJMGN010000202.1, on the reverse strand, counting down.
CCAGAGAGGTGCTGAGCACCAGCCCAAGCTCTGGGGACAAACGCCAATTCTGATAATGTAGCGATCAATTGGGTTAAGCAGGAAATTGTACCACCAAAAGCCATAGCTGTGAAGACCACCTGAGGAGGGGGCTGATTATCAATGAGCTGGTTATAATCTGTGGTGTAAAGAGTTGGGGCATTAAAGCAGGTATAATACCAAAACATCGTGAGATGAATTATCCATATTCTATTGAAGTTAGTGGTTACATGCAACCATGTCCTCCTTTCTTTGTAAGTTTTGACAAACGTCCCATTCCAATTAACATCACCAAGCTTATTATACCTATGTTCTTTAGCCGTATCAACAAGAAAAGAGTCTTTGAGTCTAATGCGACATATACCTCCAGGGTACCAGAAGAGCTGATTAATATCATCATATCCTATTATATCGGCATGATCCTTTTCTGTTCTATACCACTTCCCATCAATCAACTCATATTGTTGACTTCTGATATAATTGTATATGGGGGTAATCACACGATCGAGATAGTCATATTCTGGAAGATCTGGAATAACATATTTCTGAGGCTCGCTATCATAGCTATCATGCTCTTGGAGACTTTCAGATTTCTGCACATAAATCAAGTAATCAAACGCAGTTTTATAGAGAAAGCAAAGACATTCTGGGATGAATCTAATCTGATTTGCTTCACCCCATAACAACAAATATAAGGCAACCTGATAAACATAGTCTTCCACCGAGTATTTACTCATTTTTTGTTTCCACTTATATTCCTCAGCATGTAATGTATTTCGTTTCTCCAACTCTTCCAACGTGAAAAACTGGTGATCTAAAACCTCATCCATTGTAGGATCTTTAGCTTTCATTTTTTTGTTCAAGTACTTCTTTCTTGACTTCGCATTTGAGGCACCAACCATTTCATCTAAATCTAAATATGCGGCGAAGTACCATTTTCTGTAGTTAGCGTGCTCACCACCAATATAATCCAAATGTAAAGATTTTAAAGCTTGCTGTCCTGGCATTCGACTAGCTCTTGAATCAAGCTGACACATAAAATGATCATACATATTACTGACCGAATCTTTCTGAAACCCAAACATGCTGCCTAATCTATTGAAGATTTCTAGAATCCGTTCTTTACTAATAGAAATATCATTTTCAGAGCACCAAGCTGGATAGCTATTATCATATGTATTGTCGGAAGAAGAACCGATCTTTTCCTTGTTAACATATGTCATCATTTCCACATCATCATCAAAATAATTCTCATCATAAATGTTACCACTAAAACTTTGGAAGACTTTGCTGTCTTCAATTTGGGGATCAGGATCATATTCCTGGTACTCATTCCCATTATTACACTCGACAAATTGTGACTCTAGATCAGAATCATTTGTGACATTACTTTGACCATTATCAACAACTTGTGCTCCTTGTTCGTAATTTTCATACCCAGAGTAATCTTGATAGTTTAGTTGTTCTTCAGCCCAATTTGGGGAAGAGTCACCCATGATAACTCAAATACGATATTCTGACACTCTAAATTAGCCGCTGAAGTCAAAAATGAAAGGGAAGTTCTTTGAATATGTAGATTGATAGTAAAATGATATAAACCTCAAAGGATGAGTTTCAAGTTATTGAATCAGTTTGAATGAAATCTTCAAGGAAGAAATATGAAATTTCTGCAATAATAGCTTTGGGGGCAAAACATCTGTAAATCAAAAAAAACCATCAGGAGAATTAGCCGCCCCATGTTTGCAACAATTTGCAATATCGCTGCAAAATAATCTTACACAAAAGCATATTTGTGTTTGACGCGGCCTAAGATCTTGCTGCAATTTTCTTACCCGGCCACCAAAAGGCTTCAAGAATCAGAGTTCAAATTTAGAAAAAAGAATCGTCCCCGTCCAGATTCGAACTGACGATCTAACTAGCTTTGTAATCGGATGAGAACGATTACGTAAGACAGCAATAATCTTATGGAGAATAGGTTCTACTATATCCCACATTAGGAACTCTATATCTGATAGCTATTTCCTGAATCCCTAAACATATATAATTATAGCTCTTGCCATCAAATCGTAATGTAGTTACCATTTTCGAAAAGACAAGAAAAAAACCTTCAGCCGAAGAAGCTATTAAGGCCTGGTTTATACCATATATGATATTAATTAATCATAATTGCAAATTAAAGCAACTTATAAGTAAACGTCTGCTTGAAATCTGGGGTCATGGTCTCAAGTGGGGGTTATCGTCCGACCAGAGAATTTGAACAGGAGCAACGGGAAGATGGCCACTAACCATAAATATTTCTAACTGGCAAAGTACTTGCAAGTTGCAAGTGCAACGACATCGTTAGTTTACCGCTCAAACATCGAAATTACTCTGCTGCGCTGGAGTTTGATATAGTGGTACTAAGTATATTCTACTACTACTTATTGCTGGTAACGTGAAATAGTAGATACTCCGAAGTTCGAACACTGAGCGGTGAGCACCCGCACCCGCTCCATTTCTTTTTCGTTCTTTCTTTTCTTCTATAAAAGTGATCGAGCTCGAAGTCGATGTAATTTTTTTTAAAAGAAATTCGCGAAATCTCTTAAACCTTCACAAAGTGGTGATGATCATTTATGTAAATTTTTCTTATTGAAAACTGCTTTCCAGGTATATATAATCTATAGACATTCAAAAAACACAGAATCCAGTTCACTCATTACATACTTACAACCACACCACAATCCTTATATATTTCAAATAAAAGGTCACTTTAGAATATCAGAAATCATTTTATCTAACTATATCTTCGACTTTTTTCGGTAACATGGCCTTTATTTAAACTAAATTGGTAAAGGTGGAAACAAGTTAAAGAAAGAATTACAATTATTCACATAAAATATAAACATAAAAAGATATGTCTTCCCGAATAAACACAATGCCAGTCACATCAAACAAAAACGAATCTTTACAAACGGTTCACTATCCAATCACATCAAGAACAAATATAGATGATTCATCAACTCCAGTAGAACATATCAAAGTTATAGACAAAAGATCCTTTGAGTACGTCATCAGAAGTGGGATCGCTGGTGGGATAGCTGGTTCAGCAGCAAAGACTCTTATTGCTCCATTGGATCGTATCAAAATCTTATTTCAGACATCAAATCCAGAATTTCTAAAATATTCTGGTTCATTCACTGGTTTATTTAAAGCTGGTAAAAATATATATAAACATGATGGTATCATTGGATTATTCCAAGGCCATTCAGCTACATTATTAAGAATTTTCCCCTATGCTGCTACCAAATTCGTGGCGTACGAACAATTCAGAAGTATCTTGATTCCAAATGATGATTTTGAAACCGTCTCAAGAAGATTCTTAGCTGGTTCTTTATCCGGCTTAACAAGTGTTTTCTTTACATATCCATTAGATTTAATAAGAGTTCGTTTAGCTTTTGAAACAAAGGAATCAATATCTAGAAACGCATCTTCGGAAGTTATAAAAAGAGGAAGGTTTTTAACAACGGTTCATCTGATCTTACAGGAAAATCCACCAATTGACGCTAATGATGCAAAATTAACAAGATTAATACGGAAAAACCTACCGGATAATCTTATATCATTAACTAATTTTTATAGAGGTTTTGCACCAACCATATTAGGTATGATCCCATACGCTGGTGTTTCATTCTACATACATGATTTAATCCATGATGTGTTCAGATCACCTAAACTTTCAAAACTAACAGTGCAACAAGATATTGTGTTAAACCAACATTTAAAAGTTAAAGTATCCTCATCTTCAAAAGATCAAATAAGTTCTCATGATACAAGGAAACCATTAAAGGCATGGGCTCAGTTAATCGCTGGTGGATTAGCTGGGATGTTCTCACAGACAGCTGCATATCCATTTGAAGTGATTAGAAGAAGAATGCAAGTTGGAGGTGCTGTGAACGATGGACAATTTCTTGGGTTTAAAAGTATAGGGAAGTTGATTTATAGTGAAAGAGGTATTAGAGGGTTTTTCGTTGGGTTGAGTATTGGTTACATCAAAGTTACACCTATGGTTGCTTGTTCTTTCTACGTTTATGAACGTACTAAAGTCGCACTTGGCATTTAAAATAAAAAGACCAAAAAAAAAGGGGAACTCGAATTTATTCACCTTTGCATTTAGGAGTAATTGTTTAGTTTTTATTATTTATGCAGATACGTATCATATCATATCATCATGTTGAATTCAGCAGTTATTTATTATTTAGTTTCCTTGAGTTGTTTAATTGTTTTAGATATTTATTCACGAATATTTCACGATCACAATATTTTTTACATCACACTTATTGTAAACTCATTATATATAGTACTCTATCTAAAACTGCTATAAAATGCCTCTTCTTCAAATCTTTTATGAACCTTCCCTATTATCTCTGGACTATAAACATCTTCAATTTTTTCACCTCCATTCAAAACTCTGTCTTCATGTATCTTTTGTTCTTCTTTAGTCATCAACACAACATTTTGATATGACAATTCTTTTGATGCGTCCCATCTAGACAAAGTCAATCTTGTAGAATAGTTTGAGATTGGAGATTTACCTCTATACATCTCCTCCACTATATAATTGATATCGTTCATTGAAATTGGAACTCTTTGGTCCAATTTACCAACACGAGATTGTTGACCAGCAAGACTCTGCAATATACCATCGTACACTTTATATCTATTTTTCCCTTCTATTGGCTCGATTGGATACCCTGAAAGTGAAGTCAATATATATGTGGCTATAGTCAATCCAAACACACCTGGAATTGTCCCTAGGACAGGCAAGATTCTAGCTCTAAAATTCTGTAAAGTACTCAATTGATCAACGGATCCTTTGGCGAACTCTTCATCAGGTAAAGGTAATAATGATGCCTTTCTTGGATCAGGTTTCTCGGACGAGAAAACAACCGGCAAATTTGTGATTATACCTCTTTTCTTTAATCTTCTTCTGACTGATCTTGCCAAGGGATCTTCTTCAGTTGTTGAGATATCACCGATATTGATTCTTGTTGGATCGCTCTTGCAGGCGGCACCCATTGATGATATGACTGGTAATTTATGTTCGACACAAAATTGTAATAAGTCAACTTTAGTATCTATATTATCAATACAATCAACGATATAAGTTGGTTCACCAGTTAGTAATAATCTTTCAGCAGATTCCATATTCCATAATTCATTAACAGCATCAATCTGACACCACGGAGAAACTTTCAACAAATGGCTCTTCAAACACCCAACTTTCGAGATCCCAACGTCTTTCAATGTAGCAACAGCATGTCTATTCAACGAAGATAATGAAACTTGATCAAAGTCAATGATTCTTAATTTACCTACACCTGATCTAACCAACATAGTGGCTACCCAAGAACCGACACCACCAGCACCAACAACAACGATATGCTGATTTCTGATCTTGTCCATCCCTTCTTCGGATAAAAATGCATAGTTTCTGGCTAATTGTTCTCTAATCAACTCTTCATCGTATTCAGATGAAGGTTTGGTACTTGGTTTGATTGAAGATTTATGGGTTTGTTGTGGTTTGATATAATGGTGGACAAGTTCCACAACACCGGCTGTAACCAAAGCTGTAGCTAGCACAACTGCCACTAATCTAGAATGGCAGGGCATTTTGTTTCGTGAAGGGTATTATGTTTGATAAACTAATCTCGTAAATTTAACTGAAAAATTTATATCGCATATACAAAAAAGAAAAAAAAAATAAATAATTGATAGTCTCAATGTGCAGGATACACAATATAAAGTGTCTCAACCAAAATGGATTGAAATCTTCAATGAAAAATGGCAAATTGGAACAAATCTCTTGTGACAGGAAGTTAATAAGGAAAAGAAAACGAGATATAAAACAAAGACAAAAACATGAATTTCACAAGGTTCAACCCACTACTCAAACCGCTTTTCCGGACCAGGCCAATTGGGAGTTTTTTCAAAAGATTGAATTCCACAATCCCACCGCAACCCAAACCTAAACCAAAGACTGGTATCCAAGCATTGGTTAAAGAATATGGGTACTCGGCGTTAGGTGTGTATTTAGGATTATCTTGTATAGATTTGCCTATATGCTACTTGGTGGTGCATTCAATGGGGGAGGATAAGATAGAGTACTATGAGAATGAAGTGAAGAAAGTGTTTGGGTATGGTAGAACCGAAGAAGAGTTTGCGAAATATAGACAAGAGAGAATAGCAAAGAAGTTAGCTAAGGAGCTGGAGATTGATCAGCATACACAATCCAATGATGTCTCTGTGCTTGAGAGAGCTAAGGATTTTTTCTCAGGGACCTTCATTACTGAGTTTGCTATTGCGTACGGTATTCATAAATCGTTGATTTTTATAAGACTTCCTATAACCGCTGCTATAACACCTGGGTTAGTTGGGATGTTGAGGAGATGGGGATTTAAAATCGGAAAGGATAGTTTCCAAACTGCTGCTTCTATAGCTAAGGAATCAATATCAAAATCTAAAAATAAGGTGTTTGATGCTAGTGCTAAGAATCCAAATTTTGGTACAAGACCCGATAAAAAAAAGAAGTGGTTTGATTGGTTTTTTTGAATCAAAAACTGGTCAAAGAGCTAATATGACATTGTATATACTAATCACCTATTCATTTAATTTACGGATTTCTATAAAAAATTATGCATTCAATATATATATCACTGAAACGAATTAAAAGACACCAATATACGACAAGAAACAGAAAAATTATACTATATAATATAGCTGAAGACCAAATTAAAAAATCTTTAGCATATGAAACTAAAGTTTTGGAGCAGATCTACCAACAGTTGATTCAATCAATCCATTTGGATCAGGAGATGGATAGAATAAATCATCATTTTGAGTAATACCTTTCCATTCCAAATTAAACAAGATGTAATGTTTATTTGGTAAGACATAATGAACATTTTCAATTTCTGGAACTGTCTTCAAGATTTTTTCAGACATGTTGTACATAGTAGCTTGAACAGAAGCAGAGTTTTCTAAAGCAAATAAATCCAATGTGATCTTTCTAGCATTGTTATAGGCGTTGTCGAATAAACCTTGTTTAGCTAATTTTGAAATGTTTTCAATTGGACCTAATTTCTTGGAGTCAAATTTCCATGTTGAAGTAACGTCAGTAGATAAGATTCTGTCAGTGGTTGGTTTTAAGATGGTGTAGTCGCAAACGTTGAAACCATAGAACATTGAACCAGTTGATTTCAAGACAGTTAAATCTTTGATACCAGCGGTTAAGACGTAATCTCCATTTCTGTGGTAGTTCAAGTAGCAGTTTCTTGTTTCTGGACCGTCATGTTTGAATGAGTGATCGTGCAATTTGCCATTGACGTTATATTTGGACCATAATTGTTGGTTGATTTTGATTTCAATGCTTGAGATGTGTGAGTATTTCTTGATGAAATGTTTGGCTAAATGAGCAGCAAAATTTTCGATTGGCCAGACGTCTGTGGTTTTGGCTTCCACTAAGATAGTGTTCTTGACAGTGTCAGTTGGGACAATTGGAGAGTTATCAGCCTTTGTGTAAGAAACGTCGAAATCACCTTTCAAAAGAATTTGGACACTGGCTTCGAGCACTTGTTGGATTTTTGGGTTTGTAGCATCTCTTTTGACTTTTAAGAATTTGACGTTTGTTTTCCCGTAAGCAGAATCTAATAAAATGGCCATTGTGATGTTGATGTAATTGTAATTGTAGTTGTAGTTGTAGTTGAAGGAGGATGATGGTTGTAGAGAGATCCAGAGGTTTATTTATACTTGAGAGATGTCAAGCTGTACGGTGTTGTCCGTGGGAATCTCCGTGGGATTTCTTATCGGTTTTCACCATCGAAGAGAATAAATCATAAGACCACCCGGTTGCTGAGCTGAACAGACCTGGAGGAGCCCATCGACGGGCTCTGCTCTCTTTACTGTGAGTAGCGAAGTAGCGAGTGGCCATTATCACCAGTTGTGTTGAGTCTACTGCACTTGTGCCTGTTACAAATTATCTTTGATTCTCTCAAGGAACAAGCCGCGCTTTCACCTCTGGACAGAATTCAAACCCCGTCTTGAATCATTTCATAACCAGAAAGAGCACTGTCTTGACTCTTTGTCCAGTTCTGGATTAGTAGTTGACTGTGAATACAATTGTTTAGCAGCCAACAGTCAGTAGTACAACAGCACAACTTGGAAGTTGGGCTCTTGGAAAACCTCCATAGTTAAAATCGGCTCTTCATGGTCGATGAGCCAAAGTTCACAGTGCTCATGTGACCGAATAATTTTTTAGATGGAAAAAAAAATATATGAACTTGAATCACCAGCAAAACAGACACCTGCAAAGACCACACAGCTACTTCCACAGATTCACATTCATTCGCTCTCCACATAGATAGACACCTCTCCTGTATATATCAAGTCTGACTATCCCAAGAGCCACATGAGTTTGAACAGAGTTCACACTTTACACTTGCCCTCCGCGCTCCCCAACCTCATCTTCAAAAGAGGCATCGTCATACCTCAAAAGAAAACACCAAAGAAAGAAAAAGCTACAGCTAATAAATCATTGGAATCATGGGCTGAGAAGGAAGAAAAACGGAGAATAAAGCAAGAGGAGGACACATACAAGAGGAGGATGGACCAGTTAACTAAATTAACCATGGATTTGAAACTAGAGATAAAGAGGAAAGACGATATCAGGAAACAGAAAAAAATTCAAGCTCAATTAGATGCTTTGCCTGAAACTGGTGAAACTTTGGGTATTGATGCTCTCCACGAATCTCTCAATGGATCTCATATTGAAGGGAACTCTACCAAGGCGATCGAAGGAGCACCGTCAAGTTTCAAATCATTGAGTTTATTCGATGTTAGCTCCAACGTAATCATACCCGATTCCATAAGAGAAAGATTAGGGTTATCGATAAAATACCTTATCTCGAACGAAAACCAGAATTGGTCATTGGTGTTATCACAACTACGTGAAGCTGGAGGATTCAAAGATATCACAATCAAAGATGCTACTAGATTAATGCAAAGTATCCCCTTGAGTTATAGAGCATCAGTTATCCCACAATTGCACCTCATGATGGAGGAAGCCAATATGAAAGCTGATAAGCTAGTTATCGATTATTTCATGTCCGGATTTGCCGTGAATCAAAACAGTTTAGAGACTGTTGAAAAATATTACCAGTTAATGTTGGATCAAGGCTACACACCGACAATTCACACATTTGGTCATATTATCAAGAGTTGTGGTAAAGATGCAAATATAGATAAAGTCTCCTACTACTTGAAGGAAATGAACAAATTAGGAATCCAGCCTAGTACAAGTATATATACAAATGTCTTACAGGTTTGTATTGCTGCTAATGATAACAAACAAGCCATTGAAATATTTGACATGTTGAAATTTTTATCTAATGAAACTAAACCTAATACCAAGACTTACTCATCAATGCTCATCCTTCATGTTAAAACCGGTGAGATTGAAAGAGCATTGGATTTATACCAGGAAATGATAACTTTTGATATTGAAATTAATCAAGAATGTTTAACAGCATTGGCAAGAGGTTGTGCATCAAGACCTGAATTGATGTTGAGAAGTTGGGATTTTATATTTCAAATATATGAACTGGGTTTCAAACCTAGTCTCAAGACACTTGAATTTATCATATATACGAGTTCGAAAAGTGGAGATTTGGGTTTAAGTAGGGCACTATTCAATCAAATATACCAAAATGATGAATTCACTATATCTGAAAAATGTTTCAATTTCTTGCTCATGGCTTATAAGACACCACCTTCTGCTAATGCTAGTCTTAAAGGCAGGGAATTCAGAAGAAATGCTGTCATGACATTAGACTTTACACATCCTGAAAGAGCAATCCCACTATTACCGGTGATTGAATTGAGAAACAAAGAACAAATTTTAGCTGAATCTAACGCACTATGGAAATTCATGATCCAAAGAGATCCAAACTTGATGAGTTCAGACACGGTGGGCACATTGTTAAATATCTATAAGAGTAAGAGTGATTTGAAAAGTTACAAGCAGATTTATGAAGAATATACTTTCTTTGATGGTCCTTCTGTTAGACAAGCTATTATTGAAGAGCCTGAAATTGAATCAGTGCACGAATCCAAATCAGCCGCTCTAGTCTCATCTGAAGAAAAAACACCAAGTGCTACCAACAAAACCACCACAATCAAAATCCCAAGAGAGAACACAATCTATTTAAATGCATTAACAGCAGCTTCCCATTACAAGAATTACGAATTTGCCAAACAAATATGGACAGAAAGAGGATTGTGGCGTAAGAATCCAATTTTCAATAGTCTTTCACCAATAATAAAAGCACAAAAAGATTTCGAATTTGCCATATCTATGGTATTAACACTTACCAAATTGGGATTACTAGATGATGCATTGGCTATTGTGGGGAGCACAGAGAAACAGTTCAATTGGAATTTCTTCCATTTGAAACCTTTATATGAGGCAGCTGAAAATATTGGTGATGTTAATGTGAAAGCTGCAGTTTCAAACATCTGTAATAAAAGTAAGTTCTATGCTGGGAATTTTAGAAAATATACTACAAAGCAATAGGTCTAATTAAATTGGCCTTTCCAAATATTTATCACGACTTTTGATGATCTTGTATATATCGATGTAATATATTATATAGACGTTCTTGTATAATACTCTGTAGCAGCTCTCATCTCTTGTTGCGCTGATTTAGTTATGAGTATAAACATCCTCACAGTTTGTACACAGCTCTCAAATTGCAACACTACCAAAACAGGAAATATGTTACCCGACTTTTAGCAGGCAATATTTACTGAGCAAAAAATATACACAACAATAATCAAAGAACCAAAAGACAACAGACAAGAGACAAGACAAGATCGCTTCTTCTGAAACACTGATTTTGCATTAATGGACTCCCACAATATAAAGTCTTCCTCTGCGGGTGCACACTCAGTCCCACGAAGCATAGTGTCCAGTTTTGGTGGATTTTTCAAATTCCTTGGTGTCACACCAAATCAAGATGTGAAAACTGATAGATCTGTCAATATAGAGAGGAAAAGAAAGTGAGTACATTCGTTAATTTTCCAACCATATTCTATCCGCAATTTCTAACAGCTATTCAGCATTAAAGATACCCAGATTCCTAAAATATTCAGTCCTGAATTGACAAAAATACATATTCCTGTATCTCAGCGTGCCAAACAACAAATACGGGACAGAAGACGGTTTGTTCATAAATATAGTAAAAACAATTCACAACTTAACATATTGCAGAGCTATTATGATTCTTTGAAACAGGAGAATGACCAATTGGAAGAGAGAGTCACTGGATTTTATAACCGTGCTTCACAACAAGATAAACAAGAGAAAGAAGAAAGATCAACTACCGAATCAATCGAGAATAGCGATGATGAAATGTCAGATGCTAATAACCAATTGGTTACTACTACTCAAAATAAGCATGATGATGAACCAAGCAAAGTACTTGAGTGTGAATTTGGTGGTTATTACGATTCCGATGGTAATTTATTAAGACCTCCTCTTATAGTATTGGATCCAAAGGAAAGATATCAATTGTATCAGCTTAAAGAACAAATGAAGCTCCACGATTTCTGGAAAGCGTCAACTAAATACATGGTCGATCCAAAAGAAACTGTGAGCAAAAAATCATCATATAATCCAAGAATGGTGGAAACAACTACTCAAACTGTTGATACTATATCATCAAATTTAAAGACAAAAGTTTTCCAATCATACAAAAAAAAGGCTATTGATGAAAAGAGAAAGAATAAATCAGGCTATTTTGTGGGTGAGTTTCTATATGATGATGTTGATTCAAACGAAGCTAAACAAATAGAATCTTCCAAACCTCTTGCTGGTTATCTTGGTTATGTCTCCAAACCAGAATTTACCTCTGATAAGTCTGAAACTAAATTTGCTACATCATCCAAAAGACATGGTGTTGATGATATATTCTCTGGTAAACCAAGGGCTAAACTTACTATTGATTATGATTCGTCTGCAAATGGGCATGAAGATAAGGTTATCAAAATTAAAGAAACAACTAAACCTGAAACTGAAAAACCACTCTCTGTTGGTCCAAGTGCTGGATTCAACTTTACAAATAAGGCTCAACTCGAGAAAAACACCGAAACTACTAAAGATACTGAAAGACAAAAAGAAAAGACAGATGGTACTGCTAGCACTGAGTCTAAGAAAACCTTGTTTGGCGAAAAGAAAGAAAATATTACAACTGCAAGTCTATTTGGTAAGAAGCCAGAAGCCAAATCTATCGAATCCACAATCGCATCAAAACCATCATTCAATTTTGGAAGTACAACTGAAGCCAAACCCACTTTCCAATTTGGAAAATCAACAACCACACCATCAGAACCTACAACATCGGCACCGAAACCAGCATTCCAGTTTGGTAAATCAGCTACGACCACCACATCAGCACCAGCACCATTTTCATTTGATTCAAAAGCAGCTGAAAAGAAGGAAGAACCAAAAGAAGCTCCTAAACCACTTTTTGGATCATCTGGTGGTACCTCTTTTGGTAAATCCGCCCCACCATTATTTGGAGCAAAGAAGACTGATTCCAGTGTTGAAAGCAAACCTGCTTCTGGATTTTCGTTCGGGAAACCAGCTGAAAAACTGACAGAGACGTCTACTGGTGCGTTTTCATTTGGGAAGTCAACTACTGAACCAAGCAAACCTTTTGGTTCTTCAGCAACAAAGGAGACAACCACTGTACCATCATCTGGATTTTCGTTTGGTGGTGACGGAGCAGCAAAACCAGAGCAGCAAAAGAAGGATCTCCTGCCGTTTTCGTTTGGAGGTATTTCAGAACCAGAAGCAGAAAAGAAAGAAAAGCTAGTATTTTCATTCGGTGGAAGTGAATCTAAACCATCTGGTTTATTTGGATCATCTTCTGTTGCTAAACCAGTAGCTCCTTTGACTGGTTTCTCAACTGGGGCTCCTGCTGCTCAGAAAGATGAAACTGCGAAACCAGCTTTTAGCTTTGGTTCAAGTGCCACAACAAATATAGTTACATCTAAACCATCCTTTACATTTGGTGAAACCAAGCCATTGACTAATGATGCAGCTAAGAGCGATGGGGCAAAGCCATCATCGATATTTGGTGGTACAACTGAAAAGAAATTGGAAAGCAGCATTCCTTTAGCTTTTGGCGGAGCTTCTGAAAGCAAAACAGATGACAAAAAACCGTTTTCATTTGGATCAATAACAGAAAAGAAAGAGGAAAACAAAACTGGTTTTAGTTTCGGATCCGCTGCTCCTGAGAAGGAAGCTGAAAAGAAACCGTTTCCATTTGGATCAATAACAGGAAAGAAAGAGGAAAACAAAACTGGTTTTAGTTTCGGATCCGCTGCCCCTGAGAAGGAAGCTGAAAAGAAACCGTTCTCATTCGGTGCTACTACTGGCGCTGTATCTGGCGCTTTTGGCCAACCTGCTACATCATTGTTCTCAGCTGCCCCTTCCGTTATACCTACTAGTAATACAGCATCTTTATTCGGAGCTCCATCAACCACAACAGTACAATCTACAACAACTTCCCAGTTTGGTGCTTCTAAAAATGAATCTGCTACAGGATTCTCATTTGGTGGTCAAAAGCCTGCATTCAGTAGTAACCAACCACTGACAGCAGGCTTCTCCTTTGGTGGTGCATCGAAAGAACCTGCTATACCAACCCCATCTCCAGCTGCTACTACAGGTTTCAATTTTGGAGCACCAACACAACCTGCTACTCAACCATTTTCATTCAATACACAACCTAACTCCTCGAATGCTAGCAGAGAGCCCACTCCAGCCTTTGGCTCAACCACACAAGCTCCATCAAGATCAGCTACACCTGGTTTCAACTTTGGTAATACTGCTACTCCTGCTTTTGGTAATGCCAATCCAGGTTTTGGCGGCAGCAATAACAACAATAACAGCAATACCTTTGGACAACCTTCTAATACCCCAAACCCATCAGGGTTTTCATTTGGCGGCGCCCAGAACTCAGCCTTTGCCGCCCCAGCCCCAGCAGCCGCAACGCCAGGTGGTTTCAATTTCAACAGATCTGCTAGTGGGACACCAGCACCAGGATTTCAAACAGCGAATAATAGTACTTTCAATTTTGGAGGAAATACACCATCTGACCCTTCACAAGTGTTTGGGGCTCCACAACCAGGTGGTATGTTTGGTGCTTCCGGTGCTAATTTTGCTCCAGCTCCTGCGACACCTCAAAATGTTACTCCCATTGCTGGTAGAAAGCTCGCCCAAATGAGACGTCGTCGTGGTTAATTATATACTATACCTTCCAACTATAATGTATTTTCAAGTTTAGAAGTGTAATGGATCACGGAATGTTACGTTTGTGAGACGGAATTAATATACAGTAAATTAATATTATTATAAACAACCAGTTGGGCATAAACAGAGCATCATAAGCGTAATAAAGACAAAAATAATTGGGAAATGAAAAAAAAGAATCATACAGCATCCTCATAATTTGAGTCAGAGGAAAAATTGCTTGGAATGGGTGATGAACTTCTGGCGTCAACATCAAGGGAGTCAATCGAGAAACCATGCTTTTTACCAGAATCACCGTTCGAGTCACCCAAGGTATCATTATTGGACAGAGCAAACGTATTGTTAGACCCGAAAAAGTTGAAGTTAGTTTCGTTGAATTCGTCACCATCATATTCGTAGCCACTCGAGTTTGCAATTGAACCACTCCCGTTGCTCTCAACATAGAAAGGATCATCAGGTTTCTTTTGGTAATATGTAGGGTTATAAAATTCATCATTTGCTTGGTAGTCCTCATCATCGTAGTACGAAAGAGCTGGATTTTTGATACCAGTAACAGAATCTTCTCTCGAGATATTGTCAATTTCTTTGACTAGTTTGATCATACTGTTCTCACCATAATTGACACCATATTGACACGTTATAGGTAAAACGCTTTGGACCCACGCATCCACAATTCTAGCCCTTTGCTTATTACCTAATCTAGAAATTGGGAACTCCCCCTTTTTCATGAAAGCAACTATATCAACAATAATATGATGCTTACTCAAAACACTGTTAACAATCAAAGGCACTAACGAGGAAAAATGACGGGTACGTTTAGACTCACAAACAATAATAGTATAATCAGCACATTTGAACATACAAGCACCATTCTTGTAAATATCTTGATGGCATGATTCAACTGTATTTTCAATATCAATAGGAAAATGATGCAAACCCATTACTTCAAAGGTTTCCGAAATCTTACCCAAGACAAACAAAGGTTGAAAAGATGAAACAGTGCCACCGGTAGGATCATTTTTGGTTATAGAGACGTTATGCAAGAAACCTATATCACCTGTTCTCAAATAAGTCATATCAGGATTACCATCCTCAATCTTACCTAAGAATTGATGCTTGGTAAAATTGTCTTTTGGGCCATTAGGACCATTAGTGAAAGAAGTCAAGTTAGCTTCTGAACAGACCCAAATCTCACCAAACTCACCTTCTCTGCATGCTCTACGAGTTTCTGGATTGACAATCGCAATTTCTGTGCAGATTGGAACCATACCAGAATCTTGAATATGTAAAGCAGTCGGATTATCAGCAGGATTAACGATTGATACATAACCTTGACGTAAAGCAATAGGGTCCAAGTATAAATCTATTGGCGCAACCGTCATATAGGATCTAGTGGAAACCATAGGATTGAAATGATGATTGTAAACTGTAGCCAAAGTAGCGGGCCCCAATCTTGTGGAGTTGAAAGCTTTTGATATCTTTGAAAGTAAATCTACTTCTACTCTACCCTCACATCCAATCATCATATTCTTTAGTTCAATCAAACTAAATCCTTTAGGAGTAAATTTCAAAGCAGCATATTTCAACATTTGATCAGTAACATATGTGTCCTTGACTTTGTGACGAGCCAAAGTTAAAAAGAAAGTCAACGGATTCTCTGCATAACTAACAGGTGAAATCAAATAAGTCGTTGTGCCTAAAAATACACCCAAAAGAACAGATTGAATGAACCCAATACCAGTTGAATGACGAACGCACCCGACAATATGTGATTTCGAGGATAAGTCGCATGTTTCCTTGAAAACTTTGCATACCCCAATGATATTTTTGTGACTCAAAGTAGCAGCAATTCTATAATGATCAGCAGTAAAAGATAACCATACTAAAGCGATAGTTTTCTCATCTCTAAAATTACTCTTGGCTTGATACTTGGCAATCTTTGGATTCAACGATGCAAGCGGAGCTGATTTAGTTAACTTAGCAGTATTTTTGATTCTAGGAACTTTGATCTTCTTTGAAGAGTTCACCTTCTTCAAAGCATCGGCAACTGGTCCATTCTTCAAAAACTTTTCAATTTCCTCATTAACGAAAACTTGACTGACTGCAAAATCTCTTATAATACCAATAAATGCAGGAAAGTCTTCACCAATTCTATTTGAATCAAAGGGCAAAATTGGAATGGGAATAATCCCTGTCATCAAACATGCAAAAACAGCAACAATGTAATCCTCAGATAGAGAGTACATCAATATAGCATACTCACCAGGCTGAACTGGTGACTTTTCAATAATATACGAGCATACGGCATATACCCTATTCTCGAATTTTTTCCAGGTAAGAGATTTACCACCTTTTGCACCATCCAATGTTTGGAAAGCAGTCTCATCAGGAGAGCTTGATACTCTTAATTTCAATATATCAACTATAGTTTTGAAATCTGTTAAGGGAACACCAGTTTTATCATCAATTGATTTATCTCTGTAGTCAATAGCAGAATATTGTTTAGGTGATTCTAACAATGCAGTATTTCTCAAGTTGGAGATATATGGTGACCAAATACCACCGATAATATCTTCACCAATAGGTATATTACTGATAGCTTTTTGAACAAAAAATTTAACATATTCTCCCTTCAAAGAACCATCAAGAAACTTCTTCTTACATAGCATATTTGCTATTTCTTTACCACCACTTCTCATGATTTTAGGCAATGAATCACAGTCTGTTATCATAACACAATATAACCTGAGTAGATGATTTTTGTATAAACTATCAAAACACTTTTGGGCAATTGAATTCAAAACAGGTTCATTCAACGGGACTGGGGAAATAGTACCTGGATTACTACTGTTTCCTGAATTAATTGTGGACCTAACAATTTCTGACTCAACTATAGCCACAGGCAAATATTCATTCCCGATAAATATATCAAATATAGTACAATCATAAATTTGTCTCACATCAGCCGCCAAAGTGGTTAATAAATGCGAACAATAGTGATATCTTGTACCATTACCAATGACTAATTCTTTTTTCAATTTGTTGTGGACTTCTTTATCTATCCAACTAACTCTTTGACGAATTCTATCCTCATATAAACCTAATACATATACTTTTCCCTTATAACTGAATCCTAAAAGACCAGTTCTCAAAAAATCCAAATCCAATAAACCATTTTCATCGTGACATTTAGCATGAAATATAGTTTTGCTTTCATTTCTCAAAGCATAGAATCCACCAGACAAACAAGGACTATCAATCCATATTTCACCTAATTCACCTTGATTGGCGAGATAATTTGTTTCTGGATTAACTATAGCTAAAGTTGCATCTGGTAATGGGAACCCAAACGCACCCACTCGTAAAGATTCATTGTCATCAAAAAAATCTGAGGACAAAGTTTCATTCACTTTGACCATATTTCTGGATAATGCTTCTTTATCAATGACCACTTCAGATAGATATGAGGCTTCATCTGCACCTTCCATATCAGCTTTATCAATCCCCATACGATCTTGCTTACCCAACCAATCTCTAAGTGAAATAACCATACCACCATATTCACTTAGGGTCAACATCGGTATCACGGCATTTTCAGGATCAATACAACCTAGCGGTTTCAACCATCTTTCAGATAAAATCTCCATGAACTCACCATCTATTGTAAGCGAGTTCACCAAACACCATTTAACCGATGAGAAATCAACACGCTGAGTCTTATTGAAATATCTTGTTGTGTTGGGAGATTGTTGATAATCATAAGCAACTCTCTTCAAACCAATATAATCAGCTAATAATAATGAAACACGGAATTTGGACACAAGATGAGCATATAAACCTTGAGTTTCCATCACATTCGATGGGGCCCATAACAAGATGTTACCAGAGTAAACCGTGAATAACACACCCATTATCAACCCAATGGAAAATCTGATATCTAAAGTGCTTAGAATAACCCTTTTATGATGATTTGAAGCTGATGTGTATGATCTCTTTAGTTGTCCACCACAGCTTGGAATGCTGGACAATGTCTCATTGAGACAATTCATTTGATGCATTATAGTTCTGTGACTTAATGCTATACCTCTCAATTCACCAACTGGCGACCTTGAGAATTCTATATAAGCCAAGTCCGATGTAGTTGCTATATCATCAAGTTCTGATCTTTTTGCTGACCCTAAATCTGTAGTCTTCCAGAATTTCATTTGTTTTGGCCATGGTATCTTCTGTTGTGGATTTGCTGTGTTAATTTTCTCAAATTCCTTTTGAACAGTTTCTGAAATCAAAGATAATTTTGAAGATGAAAGGTCCATGATTTCTATGATCTCAGTAAGGGATACATCTAGATGTATAGGAATAGCTGTTAATCCAGCTATGAAACAACCAAAAAGTGCCACTGTGAATTCTGAAACTTCACTATCTCTGTAAATAAGTACAACATTATCACCTTTCCCTAAACCAGACTTAATCTTGAGATTATGGGCCACTTTCATTGATTTTAAATAAAGCTTTTCCCATGAAGTGGATGATATTTCTTTACCCTTTGAATCTAAAGTTATAATAGCTTGATCTTTATAATATTCAGCTCTCAGTTTTAATATTTTAACCAAATTCTCCGCTTTTGTAGGCAAATTATTGAAGTTTCTTGGACCTAAGGGCTTCTGCAAGTTTAGGTTGGCAGTCTTGATGATAAGTTGATTCAGCTCATGTAATTTACTAACTGTGGATAAGATCTCTTCTCTTCTATTTATATAGGTCCATTGATCAATGATTTTTTTATCGAAATCTTGGTCTAGCTTTTGTAGTAAGATAGACATATCCGGAGGGATATCCTGATGAATAGGAGAATTTGCATTCATGTTTTCAGATGTGTATATGCGACTTCCAATAGCTATAGTAGTGTAAATTTGATATAATTGAATAATTACTGTTGTATCGGAGCACAGCTTTGTTGAATCTGTATTGTAATAGGGCACTTATTCCATTGACAATAGTAAATAACAAGGGTAGCCTGGAAAAGTGACCTTGGAACTGCTATTTTTCTTGATGTTCAGCGTCTAATGAATGTCTTTTTGGTCTCTTCTGAATTTTGGCTGAGAGAATGAAGATTCATGTTAAAAATGATCGATTTTTGGCTGAATTTCAAACGAACTAAATGGGGCCCCGCTGACTCAGCGGGTAGATTTATAGTGCAGAAAGAACATAAAAGTGGTGGTAAACAAAAGACGATTTCGAAAAGAAAAGACGCTGTAATATATTATGAATTACTACTAGTGGCCACTTGGGCCTTGGCTAGTTGCAAACACTACGTCAGTAGCCGGAGTGAGTTGCAACCTGTTTTCCACCCAAAGCAATACTAACACTAGTTATCTGGATATTTTGAATCTGGGCGTGTGAGCTGAATTGAATTGAATATCGAATATTTTCGAATGGTTCTCCTGCACAAAAGACATACCGGCTTTTGAGTGAAAGCCCAACTTGTATATCGATTATAATTTATTATAATACAGCGTAATAACGTATATAATTGATAACACACCATTAAGTATCAGTGAAAGATAGCAGGTAGTGCGATATGAGTCTATCTGCTAGAAAAACCCCATTTAATAAATAATACACTGAATAAGCTCTATTTGAGTTATGAGCCCTGCCATACAAATGATATTCGCGAACTGACTGGTCCAATCAGCGAAATCTTTAATCTTTTACACATAGAAAAAGATATCAAGAACACATTGATATCAATCCAGTGTGTTTAGAACTGCAATAGATTCATACAAGATGGACAAAAACGGGAGCACTCTTAAGTTTTACGGCACATTTGCAGCTGCTGGTGTTGCCACCAGAGCATTGCAGTTGGGAATCTTGAAGAGAAATTTTGGTCACTACAAGATGGGTTATGTCTATTCAGCTGCTTTATTCTTAGGATTTGGTGCTATCTCCAAAGCAGCTGAATCTAAGGCTCAAGATTTATTAGATCGTAAGCTTAGTGCTCACAAAGCTTTAGAGTCTAGCTTAAATACTGAAAATTAAAACAAAAAAAATTCACAAAGATAATTTCAAAATCAATATCACACACTTTAAAGTTATTTGCTCCTCCATTATCATATCTGCTAGGTTTTGCAGGTTTGTCACATATTTATTAGATTCCAAAAACGCCCTACATTTCATTCAGGAAGTTCTTTGGCACAGCTGTTTTCTTTACTACAATTATATTAATATATGGTTGGCGTTATTTATATTGATAACTGACTGTTGTAGTAATAAATGTATCTGTTAAGAAATTCATGACTGTTCTTCATTTTCACCTTCACCTTCACTATCATCCTCGTCATCTGATCCCACCAAACTTTCACTCAAATCAGCTTCTTCGTCTGAGTCTGAATCATTGCTGTCTTCACTGCCACTCGCACTTCCTTCTTCTTCTTCTTCTCCAGCTTGAAATGTAGCATCTTCCTCCTCATCGTCAGAATCAGCTTGCTCAGCATTCAACTCACCTAATAAAGACTCAGCATTTTCTATCTCTCCACCTAACACAGCATTCTTGGATGATTTGGCTTTTAGTTCTGCACTCATGGATTCATCACGAACATTTTTATTCTTAACATAAGTGTCAATCTTATCAAAATGCATTTGGTCAATCATACCAAATTCGAAATTTTCTTGATTTTTCAACACTAATGTAACATTAAAAGTGACCCTTGTGATATTCGAATATGTAATAGAATCAATATTTGATGATTCAAATAATAAGATAGGTTTCTTGAATCCAAAAATTATATGATTTGGTAAAAAATATAATATACCTTCTTTTGACTTTTGGTATGCTTCCACGAAAAAACTATTTTTGGTTATATCTGTCAAACTAAACTTGCAAATGGAAAATTGTCTTGTGAGGAATGTAGTCAAATCCGTATTTTTCAATTTATCACCCAACTGTTTGGCGATCAACTCTGTGTTCAAAGTCACAACAATAGGTTCATTTTTATGTGTGTTTTGGTGATTGCGATTGTAGAAAAATACCAAGTAAAGCTGGTTCTTCTTTTCAGGGAACGGTAATAATGTCACTAGCTTCAAGTTTGTGTTTTTCAATTCATTAATGATTAGTTCTGGTTTGTCTTCCAAACTTTTGGTTATTGCTAAATATGGTCTTTGAGTAGTTGGGGATATAGCGATAACAAGTGATAATTTTTTCCTTAACGGTGATTGGAATGAAACATCCTTGAATTGCAATATGACAGTGGATTCAGCTATGGAGTCAATATTGAAGTTGAAATCTTCCTTTTCTTCATCTTTGACAGCAATTTTCCTCTTTTTCTCAGAAACATCATCTTTGCTCAAGTAGTGATAGAGCTGTTCAAACGCTTTCTCACTTTCAGGGAATTTTGATAAAACTTTTTCTATTTCAGAGGCCAAATCCTTTGGTAAAGCAGATATGTACGACATTTCCCAAATTCTCAATCTGGGACAATTGTAGAGGTTGTTGTGGGTCTGTTTGTTTGTTTGTTGATATCTTTCGACTTCGAATATTGAAATTCTGAGGCAAATTCTGCTGCAAAATTTCGAGCCAGTTTCGATCTGGCTTCACTTCATCGGTTGACTTCTAAGGAATCAGAACACCCCATTCTACATCGTATCGATATTTGAATTTTGCGCTCATCATTATCATGATGGATCATGTCTATTATAAATTATACACAGCATCTCTTTTGTAACTGCTTGGAGTATTTCACGCGTTCGAGTAGCTCTATATATCTTCTTCGCCCAAAATGAGTTTCGCGTACTCAATGATCCTTTCTATTTCTTGTGTAATATCGGTGTACGCTCTTGCAAAAGCCATACCATGTATCTCTGTCCAATGCGTTCTTTCAATCTCTTCGTTGGTTTCCACATGATTCTCCTTCTCAAGTTTTTGCCTCAACATGGACTTCAAATCTTCCATGTTCTTACCATTTGAAATGTTCTCTTGTCTCCTTTCCTCTAATTTATGATACCTTTCTAACTGGAGCTCTGACATCCTGTTGTACAACTTCTTTCTCGATTCAATGGCTGAAGGTAAATACTTGGGTATCTTGTTCCTTGACATAAAACTGTTACTCAAAATACAGAAAATAAATATCACGGTAGCAACGGAATCTCTTCTCAATGGTAAGAGCTCCTCAGTTATTGACTCGTCACCATCATTTTCCCAAACGTGATAATAAACACCGGATATTCTGGCTTCAATGATCTTACTGAATACGTTATCGCACGATTCAAGTAACTTGATATACAAATCAGTATTGAAGTTTTCAATCAAGCTGAACTCTGTCTTAGTCAAATCTAGCATCTTTTTAACAGAATATAGATTTCTTATCATTCTTACTTCACGAACATTAGCTAATTGTAGTGTGAGTTTCGTTGGATCATCGTTTAAATCACGATAAAGGTATCTGTCAGAGATAAATTGGTATGATTGACTAATATGGGATATCAACGAAGACATCGACTTTCTCACTTCATTAGTTGTCATGAATGGCCATAAGAACCAATTGATAATAATACTGATACCAAACCCAATCAAGATGGATAATCCAGGTATCCAACAATTTTTCCAAATAGACTGTGTCTGATGGTGCGCATGTTGATAAATATTAATAGTCAATATAGTATAACTCATCAATCCCAATAATCCTGATCTTGCATGAGGCATGCAAATGTACCGAATAAATAAAGGACAACACCAAATCAAACTAAACAACATAACGATATATCCATTTTGGTAATGATACGATTGATTAGCACACCAAGCCCAAAAGATTCCAAGAACACAGAGAAGTGCTCTTCTGCAGAGATCTCTGACATTGCCTCTTAGCTTTGGGTTCATCACTATGAACAAAATTATACCTGCCCACCAGCAATTATAATCTTGATACCATTTATATGATCTCTCTAAAAATCCAGGCAATGACACCATGATTACTGCCACGGTTGTTTTGAATGCATATTTTGATTCGTATCCATATATGTTTTTAGTTAAAAGAAATAACTTATATCTGAGTGGATTACTTGTGTTGTGTAACCCGAAATCATTGTGGTCCAATGCCCTTTTCGGTTTCCTTTCAACATGTTTTTCATCTGATTGTTCATTGTTTCTTTCCTTGATACGGGATGTATTCACGTTGTATATTTTTTCAAAAATTTCATCAATCTCACTAGCGATATCAAGATATAAGAAAACAGTAGGATTCCCTTGATCGTGTAATGACATCTTTGATAATCTTTGCAATGATCTTTTCCATGGATAATCAGGAAAATTCAATGTTAAGAGTTTAGAATTATTAATTAGATTCAATATAGCTTCCTGAATACTCAAAAACCAATTAGCAACCTGACGCAAATATTTCAAATATAAAAATATCGAAATGATATCAGTATTAGTTAACAATTCTCTGCAAAAGTAGTCAGTTTTTGTAAAGCGTCTATAGGCAACATCTAGTCCATGGATCTTATTTCGTAATTGAGATTTAAAATGTTCCAACTTGAATTTCAATTGATCTTTTTGATCTTGATTGGCTTTCTCTATTTTGCCAAATATAAGTAAACACTCTTCCACGGTATCCAAAAATCCAAGCATAGTTTTCACAAGACTCATTGATGGGTCTTTGAAATGTTCCTTCATAACACTGATGTAAATTAATCCTGAGTTTGGACCATGACTAATATGCGGATTTTGGCCCTTTGGAACTGGGGTATGAGATACTGACATTGGTGCACCTGGTGAAACGGACGGCCTTAATGGACCTGAATCAGTATCTAAATATTGCTTTAACTCTTCTCCAGAAAATAAAACTGAAGATGAAGGTAACGCTCTCAATGGACCCATTGATAATTGTAAATTATTTCTCACATCTTTCAAATTATCTAACTTGAACAAAGAAATTGTAAATTCATTGGAATACTCTCTGAAATAGTCACTTAAAAGAACAGTTCTCAAGTTGATCTTGCTTTGTAATTTACCATCAGAGTTTGAATCATCAATAGTAGAACAGATCT
Organism: Cephaloascus albidus; assembly: GCA_030575015.1. NCBI lineage: Eukaryota > Fungi > Ascomycota > Pichiomycetes > Serinales > Cephaloascaceae > Cephaloascus > Cephaloascus albidus. Next base: position 10,098 of record JAJMGN010000202.1, on the reverse strand, counting down.
CTATCATTGACTTGATATCTTTCACAGCATCGACAAGAACCATAGTAGCCTCACTATATCTCAAATGCGGGAAGATACATATACTTACTAACAATGATAGAAGCAAACCAAAAAGATAAGGTATACCAAACGACCAGCAATTCCTCCAGGCTATCCCATCAGTACTATGTGGATCAAACTTGTTATAATTTGTAGACAAATATATTAATCCAATTCCAAATGATAAACAAAAGTAAAAGGATCTGATAAATTTAGCTCGTATAAAACTTATAAAGATGCTACCTAATATTAAAGAACAAGCTAATATACCGCCTGGAACATCCCTGACTGGTTGTCTCGAATCATCAATCACGTAGGATATAGATGCCCAGCCAACCGCAATAGCTCCTCCTAGTATTGATTCTAAGGTTAACTCAAGCTGAACACCTAAAGAATGTCCAGGATGGCATAATAAGACAACTAATGGTAAAAAAGTTGGCGTCTTTCCAAGCCATTTGTTTATTGAACCAACAAGGCAAAATGTTAACGCTATGGTGTATGCTATAATGATCTTTATTAAAACTTGATATTCTTCCTTTATGATTTTCGATACATACAGCAATTTCTCTGCACAATAAACTTTAAGAGAATCAAACCACTTCCCATTCCCCAGCGCTTTATGGATGGGATGTTCATCCTCCAAGTCAAATTTATTCAATGCAAATTGGTTTGGGGGTGTGAAAGAAGAATCAAAAAACCCGCTTCTGAGCTCCTTGAGCCCAAAGTTATTCAAATCTTCAATTTCATTTCTTGGTTCTAGCTTATGGTTCCCATTCAATGTAGCATATTGCAAATTGGTCTTGGAAAGTTCATTCAATTTGAATTGGGACATGGAGATTTTCGGCGATTGTATACCTGAGCTGAAACTGGTTGTTCTTGAGAGATTTGGGGAGCTTAGTATATCCCCATCATTGTTGCACTGGCGGATAAAGGATGGTGGTAAAGTTAGGTGATTATGTGGTCTTTCAGGGACATGATGATCAACAGTCTCTTCGTCTGTCGTTCTTGGTAAATTCATTGCACCTTGTAGTGTATACTCATGATTCTTCTATCCGTGGTATGCTCTATAGTGAAACCACTTATCTCTTTGGTGAAGCCCTAACTAAGCAGTAATCAACCAAAAAATCCAAATTTCTTGGAGTTTCAGAGATAAATTGAAGCAAAACTTTGTAAATGGTTCAGCTAACAGCGTTTCCGTGAAATTTTCTTTATTCTGGGCAATTCTTGTCACCAAATTATGTCAAATATCAACTATTTTAGTTCTGTCTGCGCTGCTAGAGGTTATGACCGTCCGCTAAATAGACCATAGTGCTCTCTGATACATGTGTTGCGGGTAACCCCTATCTAAACTATATAAAAGAAAACATTTCACGGTTTAATTTTTCACTTTCCCTCTTTTCTTCCACTATAGAACATGATGATTTGTATGTACAAAACAACTGCTTATTTTATTAGTTTTTAGTGATGAAGACAATTTAGCCTTATCAGACATTAAGTTGAATGAGAATACAAAAATTTACACCAAGATCTACTCTGACAAAAACTAATAAGTTTCCCATTTGTTATTTCAAGAAATTTATACTAACTAAAACAGAATCTATGGAGTTCATTCTTCGCTTGCTTTCACTGTCGCTCTGTAATGCTTCTCAGTTATAGCTTAATATAAGTCGATCATAATACTTATTACCTGTAGACTGTAGTCACACTTAATTAAACATTATTTTTCTTTTCAATTCTGTCAATTAGTTACTATATAGCTATAAGAACTCGATGTTAAGTAACTACGTATCAGTGATTGCTGTTTGATTCTTTTAACAAATTTACAAGAAAATCACCAATAATTTATAAACTCATTTCCATTAAAAATAAATATTGTCCTTATTAATTTATCATTATACAATACACTCAAAAATATATAACATCTTTATACAGCACTTACAAAATTCACACGTATCTAGGAAATACTAAAAAAAGTTTTCTCTTTTCAAACTGGAAACATTCCTAATCATATCCCCAAGGCAGTTCTTAAGGAGGTGACGTTGCTCAACTAATACCATCTTATTCTCAAAATTTGTGACGATCATGGATGGTTTGTATTCCATGTCAGAATATATAGCATCATGCATATCATCAGTAAACTTCACCAAGCAGCTATTGAGTTTGATCATTCGCGATAACTTGATTGTTTGAGCAGGTAACTCGGAGAACTTTATGGCAAATTGTAACAAGATATTTTTGATGATATTGTGTGAGCGAATCAATGATAAATTGTCAACATCGTGCATCCCTAACTTTTCATACAATGCAGATGAATTTTGATTTGGAGTAAGTGTTGGCAACAGCTCTGAATCCAATTTGGGTTCGTTTGCCCCTAGTAAGGAAGATAGATTCAATTCACATTGACTAATATATTTTTTGAGCTCTTCAATCACCTTTTCTTTCGAAGTATTATCATTTTGAGCAGCACCTTTCTTCGCAATCTCATTTTCCAAATCGTGTATAAAAACTGTCTGAGCAGCAAGTTTATCTTCCAACTCTTTTATACGAATGCTGCATTTGTTGATTTCCACCTTCAATTTACTAATATCAGCCAGCTTATTGATTAAGTCATCGTTTTGTAACTTATTCTGTTGAAGTATAGAATCGTTCTCTGCTTTCGAAGATTCGAGATCTTGGGCCATCAATGATAATTGAACTTTAAGGCCATTGATTGATATTTCATTATTCTGATTTTCAGTTATACCTTCGGCCACTTGATCTTTCAAGAATACAGACTCCTGTTGGTATTTTTCAACGGAGAGTTCACTTTCAGCCAATTTTTTGGTGAAATTCTTCAAATCCATTTCATTAGTTTTAAGTCTCAGACTCATATTCAGTATCTCTTCATTCTTCAGCATCACTTCCTCAGACAAGTTGCAAATGGAAACTTTCAATTGTTCGATTTCAGTCTTAGCTGCCTGTATTGCAAATAACCTTTCATTTAAGGTATTATTGGAAGATTTAACTTGATTTTGGGAAATCTTTAACTCGTTTTCGAGTTCTTTTATCAAGCACTCTTTTTTGGATAGTTCTTGTCTCACATATAACAACTCACTAGAGCCATCCATCAGTACATTCTTCGATGAAAAACTCTTGGGAATGTAACTAGCATCATAGTCTGTACTTTCCAGTTCAGAATCATCTTCAACTCCATCAATGTTGGTAGATTTATCTTCATTTAGACTACCATACGTGAATTGGAGAGTTCTGTTTGATTTTTGTTTCACTAAATTTTGATTTGACTCAATACTTTTAAGAGGAACATTATAAAACTTAGTCAAGATTGATTTGCCATCTTCAGAAGTCGATAAGAATTTCTTCAATTGAGCTAATTCATCAGCTTGGTTCACTTCTGTGCTGAAATGCTCCACTTTAATATCTTTGAACATATCTGCGTGTTTCGAGTTGGAAGAAGTGGGCGAATTCGAAAAATCCTTCTCGTGGAAGCCATTTTTTTCATCTTTCTGAGGAGATAAAGTGGTTTCAGATGTCTCGTTTTGATTGTCATGAGTTGAAGTGTCAGAATTACGGCTATGTGCCTTTTGCGGTGTCATTATAAGCATCTCGTTTTCTTTATGATTTGTATTGATTCCGGATAGACCTTTGGAATCATTCAGCAACTCGACATGATATTGAATTGATTTTTGATTTTTTATCAATTCGTGGATAGCATCTGTAAAGGATTTTACTTCTGAACTCAAAAGAGGATGAATATGTTTTATGATCTCCTCCAAAGACTCTGATGATATTAACGGCTTATTTATACGTTCAGTCGTTCCGATATTTTGGTTTTCAATTCTTTGATTATAGTTCTTATTTTCATCATTATATTCAAAAGCACATTCACTTTCTATGTCTGATTTCACCGCATTTTCCGTTCTAACATCATCATCTATATTTTCTATTGTTTTATCTCCACACAAATCGTCTATTATATCTTGCGAGCTATCTGATTGATCTTTCAAGTCACTGGTAACCTCTTTCTTCAAATTGGATGGAACGGATACGTTATTTGAGTTCTTATTCATATTAATTGGAGTTGATTGGAACGGAAATTGGGGATGAGCATTGAGTAATGACGAATTTGGAAATTTATTGAGATTATTGTGCATTGCAGATTTCAATAGATTTGAAGAGGGAGTTGGAGTTATGTTATTTTCGTTCATGTAAGAATGGAGTGCTGGATTTGTAGAGTTCACTTCCTTGACTAGTGAACGTGTCGAATCACCCATCTCTAGATCTATACTATTACTGAATTTGTGGAAGATATTATCTTTCGTCTGTTGCTTGTTTTGTATTGGAGTTTGGTTAGCATATACATTCGGGAATGGATTGATAGCAGAGTTGGAATTGACTGTTATGTGATTCTGTTGTTCTTTATGTGTAAATTGTTGTATATTGAGGGGCCGTTCACCTCCATCTGCATTTATAGCCAAGGACATCAATCGTTCAAAATCTACCAGTTCACCGTGGGAAGATGAAGTATAATCATCAGAAACAGAACGGAAATCATTCAAATAGAGCTCATTGTCATCATTGTCATCATCCGAATGATATATGTAAGATTCAGATCTTGAGCCAGCATCAAAAGTTGAGTTGTCCATTGTGCAATTTTGTGTAAGTTTATCAGGAATCCATTAAGTAGCGAGCGTGTATGGTATAGCGAAAGCGGCAATTAAAGGATAGTAAGCTGGTATTATGAAAAGCGACGTCTGTATGCAAGTTGAGCGCTTTCGTTGAGTAGCTATATGAGCGGCGCTGCAGCAGATGTGGTTGGATGGGAAGCTGTACAATGTAGAAACGAAATAAGTGTTTTTGTATTTTTTTTGAAAAGTAAATAAACAAAACCTCAATTGACACTCCGTAAATGGCAGATATAAAGATGCGTGTTTCCACCATTTAAACTGGATCAGAAATCAGCGGAAGAGCTCCAAAGTTCGAACAGCTACACGAATGACAGACTTGACAGAGGTGAATCTTGTTACTAATACAATCCGGCCTGCTGCTGCTGCTGCTGATTGTTGGAAGAATGAACTTTTTAGCAAAGACATTGGGAAGTTTGACAGGAACCTCCATTCCTTACAATTTCATAGAAAGAGTGGAGTCCCAGACGTTATGGACATGCCATAGTGGGACATCGCAGAAGGATGACAAGATAAAAGTCACAATCTTTGAGTTCAGTTTAAGGGAACCCAGAAATAGTGGTTTGGTGGATCTCGCCAGAAATGCATTCAAGAAGCTGAAGTTGATCAAATTCCCAGGAATCATCCAGATCATAGACTTTATTGAAAACGACAGCTTTCTTTACGTTATCACAGAACCTGTCACTCCATTAGGCACTTACCTTACACAGCATGGTACTTTGATAGATGATAATATCAAGATCTTTGGGCTCTACAATATAGCTAAAACTATGTCCTTCATAAACAGAGATGCTAATTCCTTACATGGAAGTTTGAATTCACGCTCGATCTTTGTCAACGACTGTGGTGACTGGAAAGTATGGGGTTTCGAGCTTATGACGAGTTTGACAAGTGATCCAGATCAACCAATATACAGATTGTCAGGAAGGTATTCATCTTTCCGTGAAAACTTACCCCCAGAAGTAAAGGAAGGTGGTGTCGAAGCAATCAAAAAAAGTCCATTCAAATTCGATGCTTATATGTTCGGTGTATTAATCTATCAGCTCTTCAATGGCCCAATAAATGATTTCGCGGATTCACAGTCAACGAAGAATATACTGAAATCGATTCTCCCAGGATACAAGAGATTAATTTCTCTGTTTGGTGTTCGAGTAACGATTGATAATTTCTTCAAGAATGGTGAATCAACTTTCTTCAAAAATAACGATTTGGTTAATTTTTCCAATGAGTTGAATGAGTTGAATTTCAAAACTGATGTCGATAAGCTCAACTTCTTGAACAGTTTGTCCAAACTAAGAATTAACTTCCCACCTGGTTTCATTGAGTTCAAAGTCTTGCCTGAGCTAATAGTGCAGTTCAATAATAATATGAATTCCAAGATCCCACTCGAAGATGAGGAAGGTAGAGTGAGACAACAAGAACATTTGTCAATAATTTTGTCTCATATTTTGAAATTTGGTGAAAAATTGACAGATGAAAATTTTAACTATTTCTTAAAGCCAGTTTTTTTGAGATCGTTCACTTTACCAGACAGATCAATACGATTAATGCTCTTGCACAGCTTACCCATATTCATAAAAAAGTTGACCAAAAATGACATTCAGGACAAAATATTCACCAATTTAATAACTGGCTTCCAAGATACTAATGTTGCTATCAGAGAGGAAACTGTCAAATCGATGATCTTAGTTGCAGACAAATTGTCAGACAGACAGTTGAATAATGATTTGTTGAGATACTTAGCTAAATCACAAATTGATCCTCAAGCTTCGATAAGAACAAACACGATCATTGTTATAGCGAATATCGCACCTTTTTTGAACAAGTCATCACGCTCGAATGTGCTAATCACAGCATTGAGCAAGTCTTTAAAAGATTCGTTCACTCCATGCAAATTGAATTCATTGTTGGCCTTTAATATGTGCATAGATTATTTCACTCCAGAGTTATGCTGCACAAAAATATTGGGCGTAATATCATTTTGTTTGATGGATAAGAACTCAAAAGTTCGACAAGAGGCAAAAACATGTTTTGACCACTACATGAACAAAATCAATGAAGCTGCTGAAAAATTACCTGTTAATGATGAGATTGATGAAGAATTAGGCTCAACTAATGAATTTTCAACTCCAAATAACAAAGATAGTTTTGGATTCGGTTGGAATGTTGTCAATAAATTGACTAACACTATTGGCGGTCAATTGAATAATGAGTTCAATAATTCGACTCCTGATTTAACAAGAAATACATCACCCACTCCAGTGGCCATTCCCATGGCTCAGCAAGCTAGCGAGAATTGGGATGATGATTTTACCATACCGAAGGCGACCACCAAGATATCTACATTATCTATAGATGATGAGGTTGATGAAGGTGATGGATGGGGGTTAGATGATGAAATTGAGCCTGTTTTCAAGCTAAAACCAAAACCTAAGACAGTTGCAAAACCAGCGCCAAGAGTCCTGAAAAAACCTTCTCCATTGCAATTGAAGAAGAAACCTAATGCACCTGGTAGTACATTAAAGTTGAATTTGAAGGTCGATGATGTGGATGACTGGGGTGGAGATGATGGTTGGTAATAGTATTGTATTGTAAATTTGTTGAATGCATATCATATTTAAAGAAGTTTAGTGCCATCAAAAAAACTGATGACAGGATTAGTAGACTGATCATATAACCATATTTTGCTATTTTTACTCATGGGTGATGGAGATTTATATTATAATAGTAACACTATCTGAGACTCGAGAATACCAAATTCTATGTATGATGTTACCAAATCTCTTTGCAGACACTACGGTAAGCTATAATAATCTTAACATATAAATTAAATAACTAAATTTTAAAAACACAAATATCAGCGAAAAGAGGCAAGATAAGTAGATGACAGCAAAGTATTGAATAAATAGAACAATATTAAACCATTTAATAACGGCCACCACCACCGTAACCGCCTGATTGGTAACCACCACCGCCGCCACCACGGCCACCTCTAAATCCACCTCTTGATCCACCACGACCACCACGACCACCACGACCACTACCGTATCTGATGTGTCCACCGTAACCACCTCTTCTGTCATATTGTAATAATTCAGGTGGGATTTCTTGGTTAGCTTCTCTCATAATTTTGATTAAATCAGAACCTAATTTAGCATTGTTATCAGTGAAGAAGGAAACAGCAGTACCTAATTGACCAGCTCTACCAGTACGACCAATTCTATGGACATAATCTTCAATATTACCTGGCATATCATAATTGATAACATAATCGATACCTTTAACATCTAAATTAACTGTTAGTATTTCAATCCGAGAATATTTCAGAAAATAATAATCAAAATTTAACAAAAGGGATAGAATAATATATACTTTATGGTATTGATTAATAATAAACTAATGAAAATCTCAATATAGCACTAAAAAATACAAAGAAAAACAAAAGATAATCTTGATTGGAGAATTGTATCGTATATTGATCAAAGAAAGCTATTTATAATATAAATTTATATATAATTCTTGAATTATTTGTTCCCTTGAAACAATTCATATAAATTTCGATTATTAAAGCTTTCTTAATCAAATGATTTCCTCTTCCAATACTCTTTGAGTTATTGTTCTTATACTGAGTTAACTAAATTAAATTTGAATATTTAAAGTAGCATGGGAATTGTTGCATCCATATAAAACTCAAAACGTTTCTTTGTATTTTTTTGTTCTCTATTGATAATGAGATTATCTTATGAAGTTCAATTCTTTGTTTCAGGAATAATAAATTACTGGAAATCACCCAGATATCTATCCTCAACAAAAAAAAATCAACACTAAATAAAGCATCAATGATTTATCTATCCTAGAATTTGTTAGTTAACGACAGGGGATAAAAAATACTTACCGATACCTCTAGCAGCAACATCAGTTGCAACCATGATTGGGGATTTACCACTTCTGAATTCTCTTAAAACCCAATCTCTTTCTTGTTGTTGTTTATCACCATGAATGGCTAATGCTGGCCATCCATCATCTCTAAGATATTTAGTAACTTCATCACAAGTTCTCTTGGTTGAAGAGAAAATTAAAACTTTAGAATCTTTGTTCTTAGTAGCAGTTTCCAAATGTTTGATAAGACGATCTCTTTTATCAAAATCAGAAACAAGTTCAACTAATTGAGTAATAGTATGAGAAGCAGCTAATTCTAGTGAACCAACGTTAACTTGGATAGCATCTTGTAAGTAATCTTGAGTCAAACGTTGAACTTCTTTTGGCCATGTAGCGGACCACATAAGAGTTTGTCTATCTGGTCTAATTTGATCAACAATCTTTCTGATTTGAGGTTCGAAACCCATATCCAACATTCTATCAGCTTCATCTAAGACCAAATAAGTAACCCTTCTTAAGTTAGTCTTACCTGACTCTAACATATCAATTAATCTACCTGGAGTGGCAATGACAATTTCAACACCTCTAGCTAAATCTCTAATTTGTTGACCTCTTGGGACACCACCGTAAACACAAGTGTTTCTAATCTTTGAAGAGTGACCAAATTTGGAACATTCAGTTTGAATTTGAACAGCTAATTCTCTAGTTGGAGACAAGACAAGAACAATTGGACCATCACCTGGGGATAATAATGGTTGAGCATTAATGTGAACAATAGCTGGTAAACAGTATGATAAAGTTTTACCTGAACCAGTAGCAGCGATACCAACCATATCTCTACCACTAAGAGCCATAGGCCAACCTTGACATTGAATAGCAGTTGGACTTGGGAAACCTTGTTTCTTGACTTCCTCCAAAACATAATCTGGGAAACCAGCTTCTTCGAAAGTTTCAATTGGTTTTGGAATATCGTTACCTAAACAGTTCATTTCGAATTTGTTTCTGAAAGCAGTAACATCAGAATTTGATCTGTTAGCAACAGATGGATGTTCACTGTAGAAATTTTTTTCAAATTTTGGTAAAGATTCCAAATCCCAATTTTGAACTTGTAAGTTTTCACCAAAGTTATCTGAGCCTCTATCGCCACCAAAACCACCTCTTCCACCACGGGAACCACCACGGCCCCCTCTGAAACCGCCACCACTACCACCGTATGAGCCACCTCTATCACCCCCGTAAGAGTTACCACCGCCGTATGAGCTACCACCGTATGAGTTACCACCACCGTAATTGTTATCGTAAGACATATTTATCTGATTGATTGATTTAAATTGAATATGAAAATTACTTGTATAAATTTGTTGTAAAAGCTAAAAGGGATTCTCAAATGTTTTTATAACAGAATTGAAAACGGAAAATTTAATTTTTTCTTTGTTGAGGCTACCCGACCGCATTGATTTTTTTTTTTCTTCTGTTTTTCTTTTTTTTTTTTTTTTTT